>JAXGGA010004892.1:0-83380 GCA_038373865.1 Uloborus plumipes | reverse complement strand
GCTCTCATACTGATTTGTTTGGTGAAACTCTAAAGATCACGGATTGGCAGCGTGACATAAATTAGCACCAGCAAAACAACTGAACTGTATTCTGTATTACGTTCACGGGAAAGATAGACCAGCTGTGAACAAAGAACCGCCGCATTCAGCCACGTCAACCACCTGCTTGACTTGGACAGGAACAAATTGGTGCCAAGCAGACTGCGAATGTGAATACTGTTAGTTAACTTTTTTATTATTTCAGCAAAAGTGGCAACATAGGAAATCTTCTGGCAACCTATTTGCTGACTTCTGGTCTATCTCTTCTGTGAAAGCAGTTTTTTTTTTTTTTTGGCATAGTGGTAGCATAGTAAAAAAGCTTTTTTTTACTCACCAGCGTCAGGGTGTTCTACAGCAGCTTCTGGAGTCCAAGGACCAGCCTTAACATATCCCCGTTTCTCCAAAGAAAAAACAAAACCTCCATCTCCAATTACAACACCATCTTTCAAACGGTCCAACAGATTCTTTTTTGCCTGCAAAAAGAGACAGAGATGTTTTCATTAAAAATAAAAAATACAGTCGAACCTGTTTATCTCGTACCTGCTTATCTCGAAAACCTCTCTATGTCGAAATTTTTCACTTTCCCTGCTTTTACAGCATAAATTTAATGTTTTTTCTCATGTTTACCTCGAATGATTTCCCCCGAAAACCTCTATAACTCGAATTTTGACGATTCTCATTTTTAAATTTCATCTCCGGATACCTTTATCAATGGTATAACTTTGAGAAAAAATTCATCTTCTGCACAATCATTCAAAGATTATGTTCTTCATTAACCCCTTGCCCTTCCTTCTCGCTCCCGTGAAAATGACGGGGTGAAGTTTCGTCCTCTCTTTCTCGCGCCCGTGATATTTCCGGGCTGAAGTGTTCAAAAATAATGCGCGAAAAATAATAAAACAATCTATTTCTTATGTCCGGAATCATGTTTTATTTCTCAATATGTACACCAGATGACTGCACTAGTCTATTTGCAACGTTTTTAGAGATAGTAAATAATAATAAGAGATGCAGAAAGGAAACTCGGTACTATTGTCCTGATTGTGATGTTGGCCTTTGCATCGCATACTTTGAAATTTATCACACACGAAAAAATTACTAGTATTTATTTAAATTATGCGTAAATGCAATAAAATTCTCTTTGAATGTTTCAATCACATATTTTTTATTTTCTCTCTTTGTTGGAAAACAAACATTCAGTCATAATAACCCTGAATGCTGGCTTTCCCGTTGTTTTGTTTATTTTTTTAATTTCAAGCTAAAAATTAACTTAAAAATTAAAAATGAATGCAAATATTGTATATACACTCAGTTTTATATAATTTTCTTGAATAAAAAAATAGGCACTTTTATGACCATTTTCTTCAAAATTATGCGAGCGTTAAGGGGTTAAAGGTATGCATTAACTTGCTACCGATATAGTCATCACAATTGGTAAAACGTGGACTCACAACATGTCGTACCGTAAAATATTCAACAATATCAATGCAAAACAATCTATTAAGCATTTGACTTTGTTCCAATTGCTTATTTTTGTAAATTTTATCACAACCTCCGTATCTCGAATTTTTCTTCTGTCACGTGAAATTCGAGACAGACAGGTTTGACTGTATAAACTATCACTCAGTAAAAAGTTAATTTTAAATTCGAGCTAAGTATTCCAAGTCAGACTATACAGTAACCCCTCGTTACATTGTGCCTCAGTGTTTTATTCGGATGATATATCGCTTATTGGTATTTTATTTATTTATTTGTTTACTTTTTGTCTCTCAAAAATTAAATGCAAATAAAACCTCACTTTAAATTTGAAGTATGGAATTAAAAATATAGCATCACACAGGAAAAGTTGTTTTCTTTTTTTTTTTTTTTTTTTTTTTTTTTTTTCAAATAAATGAGCAAAGCGGCTCTATTTCTCTAAACTCACTGCCGTAAGCTGCATCTGTGGATTGTTACTGCATCCAAAGATAAAAGAAATGTTATAAATACAGGGTCATTTCATAGAAATGTCAACCTCAGCCGAAGAAAAAAAAAATACCGTAAAGTCGGGTTACTTGGACCCACAAGGGGGTTACTTGAGCCCACAGTAAAATGATAAAATCTGGGTATGATACTAGCATTACAGACTGCAGAGTGTTTATACCTAGCGGAGAAATGAGGAACTACGTGCAAGTCTTCAACTAGTAGTACCAAACCTAGATTTTATCATTTTACTGTAATGGGCTCAAGTAACCCCCTAGGGTCCAAGTAACCCGACTTTACGGTACCAAAGTGAAAAAAGTATCAATTAAGTCATACAACATAAGAAGTTAAAAAAATTGAAAAAGTATTGTTATTAGATTAACCACTGAGATTAGACACAATAAATAGTTTGTAATGTGTTTACTGCTTGTTATTCGATGGTTACGTTAGTCACACTCCATCTTGAGTAAAAGTGACACTTAAGACTAAAAAAAAAATTAAGATTTAATAAATGTGTTTTATATTTTTAAAAGCAAACTTTACACATTTTTCAAATGTTATCATTCAATTTTTAACACTTGCTTAACTTAGAGAAATTTTTGCTTCACAACATGAGCATTCATTTTCAAGGTTGCAAAAATGTTACGTTAGTCACGGTTGAAAAAATATCTACTGTCAGTAATTTTGTTTTAAATTCTTAGCAGAAAGGATACATAGATACCATGTAATTTGTAAATCGACCAGCGTAACTAAAAAATAATTTTTATCCTTCAAGTTACAAGTAAAAGGAGTTACAAAATCAGCTCTGAATGTTACGTTAGTCACTATGGAACGACCCTACATCTTTCTGCACAAAAAGAACAAACGTAAACTATTTTTTTCTATGTAGTTTGAATAACGAATCGTCTTGATGTGATAGTGAACAAAATTCTTTGGAAAAAAAATATTTGTACGTTATGAATAGTTACTTTTCATCATCTCGGTTACATCGAGGTTTCGGTATCGTACTTTTTTGTTGTCTCCCGAAAAGAGCGATATAACGAAGGTTTACTGTAGTAATACGTTTCTAACCCTTGCGTTGGATTAATGCTTCCAGAAATGCATAAGTCATTGATAGATATTCCCGCCAGCCACCTAGCATTACAAATAAATATCAGACTCATTTTTCTTATTTCACATGAAATACTAAAAAGATAAGTTAAGAGCGAGCTCCGATTTCCGAAGATGAGATAAAGGTCAAGGTTTCCTGGGTACATTTGCTTTTCTAATCAGTTTGGATAAAATAAGAGAGATACATAGAAAACTGCGACTTCTAAACATTTTTGACTTGATAATATATAACAATCATTTCCAATAATAAAGTATGTATTTTTTTAATTTTACTTTTCTTTTTTAAAATTTTATACCAAAATTTTTGAAAACACTAGATTTTAAACTTTTCTTCTTTAATTTTAACTGATTTTTTTCACTTCAAAAAGTTTTAAATAATATACACAAACGTATTTTTGTTATTGATGTCGCATCGTATAACAAGTTCAAAGAAACGTTTGAGTTTTCAAATTAAAAAAAAAAAAGATGACATATCTTTACAAGAAACTTTTGTTGTCGTATGTTATAAATAATGAGATGAAAATTAAGTTTATTAGAAACATCTATTGACATAAATTATAAATAAATCGATGTAGATATTTATAACAAAATTTGCTGACTTAAAAAATGGTATTACGATGCGACGCATGTTTATAAGAATTTTTTGTTGACGAAACTTAAAAATAATACGATGTAAATCATATCTATGAGAAACTTTTGTAAGCGTAAATAAATTATAAGAAACTTTTACTGACGTAAATTATAAATAATACGGTGCAGCACGTGTTTATAAGACATTTTCGTTCACTTAATTATAAATGATACGATGTAAATTACGTTTATGAGAAATTTTTGCAACCGTAAATTATAAATAAAACGATGTACATCATTTTTATGAGAAACTTTTGCAGGAGGGCAATTCCATCGTTACAGACGTAACAATCGCAGACTTTGAACACAAATAATTCTGGTTTGGGCTGATGAAAGTCTTCAATTTTTTTTCCTATAGTGTAACTTGATGATGTTTATGCTACATTAAATTTGCGTGCGGATTGCTTAGTTACAAAAAATACAGAAATTAAAAACTGCCTGTTACAGACGTAATTCACAAAACAGCAAAAACTCGACTATGTCATACAACTTACAATATTCCTCTGAATTATACGGAAATTTTGAACTTTTTTTTTTTTTAATACGTGTACTAGAGACTTCAAGCTTTCTAAAACCATAAAGATTGTGTGGATTTTGACTGCCGAATTTGTGAAAAAAATTCATAAACTTGTTACGGACGAAACAAAGTGGTGTTACAGACGTAACATCTCTGATTTGAAAGTAGAAAACAGTATTTTAAAGCAGGAATAAACAAAGATTTTTGTGCTAAAACAATACAGTAGCATTAATTAACACATTATTTGAATATTTTAAGTTATACTGTAAGTTTTAGAAAATTTGGGTAAGTCTGGGGGAGTTGAGAGCATATGCCGATATGTCAATATGTAACAATAAATTAATGCATCTTAAGACAATTATTTCCAAGAAAGATTGACACAAGAAAAGTTTAGAAGGGCCTTCACACAAATTTATTTATTTGTATTCTTAAAATTAATGCATAATGGGGCTGCTACATAAAAAAATCGGGAAAAGTAAATTTCTCCCTGGAATCAGTGATTGGTCTTAGGAGAACTTAAAAATTTGAAAATGTTGGATGATATAGCAGAATACTAGTGGGCCATTCAATGAAAAGTGAAACCAATTGGTCAAAAATTCATATTGAAGTTATGTTGCTATGTTACACATCATATTTTATTAATCTTAAGAAATAAATTTCAATTACATGCCGACATAATTAAAAATTTCAAAATCAGAATACCAGAAACTTTAGTACTCGTACCATATTATGCTATGTACATGTATTGCTCATCCTGTGCTTTTTACCTATTTAATTGGAAATTTACTTTTGCTACGGACGTAACATAGAGCCATTTGTTATGTCCTAAATGTTACGGCTGTAACAGCATTAATTTAAAAACTAAATCAGTTGCAATATTTTTAACTATGGTAGGCAATTACTCTAAGAATTTGCCAAAAGGACCATTAAGGGTTTTTTTTTATTTTGATTTTTTAGGACGTAATGACAACTTTTGCTTCTTTTTTGTTACAGACGTAACATCAAACTTCTTTTTTTCAAACTTCAATTACACCATTTAGATCAATTCAAAAGAAATTAATGAATGCATATTATTATAGTACCGTCTTAGTAGTTAAAATTGTGCTACAAGTAGTTATTTTTGTTTTTATTTTTCGATGAGAAATATGCATTTGAAAATGTGTTCTTTTTTCTGATTTTTTACAAGTTCGTGAATATCGCACTTCCAACTAAGAAAACAAGTATTATTCTAACTCTCACCAAAAAACCAATGCAGGATTCTTAAAATATACATCTTAAGCTTTAAAATGATGTATAACATAGCAACATAACTTCAATATGAATTTTTGACCAATTGGTTTCACTTTTCATGGAATGGCCCAGGAGTAAATTATAAATAAAAGGATGTAGAGCATGTTTATAAGAAACTTTTGCTCACGTAAATTATAAATAATACGATATACATCATGTCTATTAGAAACTTTTGCTAGAGTAAATTATAAATTATAGGATGTAGAGCATGTCTACAAGAAACTTTTGTTGGCTTAAATTATAAATAATACTATGCAGCATATTTTTTTTAGAAAACTTTACTTTAATAAAACTTATACAATAATACGATGCAGATTTTATTGGAAAAAAAAAGTTTTGTTGCCATACGTTTCGCAGCAAAAGACGAGTTCTCAGTATTTTATTTATTTATTTTTTAATCCTCTTAACTCTCCTAACATCGAACGTAATTTTTTTTTTGAATTGAAAAGATTTTCAGCTACTAAAGGATGTTTTCTAATTTCTGATCACATTTTCTTTATTTTTTACCAGTTTACTCTATTATGAAATGTCCGAAGTTGTTTTCATATTGCTAAAGTAGAGAAATGTTTTTATATTGCAAAAGTAGAGAAATGTTTTCCGATTTCGGTAGATGCTTCTGCCTTTTTTTCACGCAAAACTATTTTTGGGTGAAAGACGAAAAGTCCAAAACGTAGTTATGGTTTTACGCGAATCATCAAGCATTTTCTTTCTTCGAAATGCTTCAATCTCTTACTCCTTACAAAAAATATTCCTTCGTTGTATGAAATTTAAAATATTAATAGCAAATAATTAATGAATTATGTTAAGTGGTGATGAAAAATGAATTACGAACATAAATAAGTGAAATAACATTAAAATTATTAATGAGATGGCTATTGACTATAAAATTAATGAACTCAAAAATATACCATATAGTTTTTTAATTAATTTATTTTTATTCCTTGTCTTCTGTTTTTTGTGTCATATTTGAATCCTATTTGTGCTAGATTAATCAATTACACTTTTATTTCAGTCAAAATCCTTTCATTTTTTTTCCTAATTAAAAAAACAATACTGTGTGTGTCAAGCTGAAAATTACCTGTCAATACATAAAACTATTCAAAAGTTTGCACTACAATTTTTAATAAAACCTTACAAACTATTAAAATATTGAGATTGTTCAGAAAATATTTTTTTTCTAGAAAATGGTTTGAAATACCTAACAAAAGTTTTACTTGTGTACTTACTTCTG
Organism: Uloborus plumipes; assembly: GCA_038373865.1. Lineage (NCBI taxonomy): Eukaryota > Metazoa > Arthropoda > Arachnida > Araneae > Uloboridae > Uloborus > Uloborus plumipes. Next base: position 76,607 of record JAXGGA010004892.1, on the reverse strand, counting down.
CTAATTTTATCTGAAATTAAATTTCTATCATTTTCATTTTTTAATTACTATAAAAAAAATATTTTTTAAGTTACTTTTCTTTGCCGTAATACTCGCGGATTTCGCTTGTTAATTGTTGCCAAAAGCAACGAAAAATAATAGTAGTCATAAAACTAATTTTATTAACAAAGTTAACGAACTAGTTTCAACTAAGCAAGCATAGATTTGCGAGTTTTGGGCAAGTTAAAACTGTTTAAATAAGGCAACTTTTTGTAGCTTTCTTTGATTCAAATCAAGTCTTCAGTTCAAAAGCGATTTTAAAAGCTTGTTTATTATTATTATTATTATTATTTTTACAAGAAAATCTAACAGATACGTATGGGCTTTAAATATGAAAGCGTTTCACCTCAATTAAATTTCAAGTCGAAAAATCTTTGAAATGAAATAAAACAAATGTTTTTTTTTTTTTTTTTTCAATGTAAAAATTATTTCTATAAGCTTCGTTTGCATTGAAAATACGAAATAAAATTAGTGAATACTTTCTTGTCTGAAACACTCAAAAACTGCATTTAATTGTATCTTTATATTTAGGTTAGTTCTAAAGTAGCCATTGAAATTTAGGAGAAATAGACGATACACAGTTTTATATCGCTTATTTCTTCTTCTCTCAGGGTTTTATTTATTTTTTTTTATAGGTTGCTTTAAAATTAAGTTCAATTTCAACATGTTGAGTTAACCTCAATTTTTGAGTGCTGTAATCGAGAAATCATTTTTTTTTCCACATTCTTTTAGTGCGAATCAAGCGCATAAGAATAGTTTGTAGAAAATAAAAAGGGTAACTAAAAATTCAGAAAACGATGTCATTTCTGAAAATTTCATGCGTTGGTTTAAGCCAAACATTTTGAGAGTCGCAATTTTGAGTGCAGTAATCAAGAATTTTTTTTTTTTTTTTTTTTTAATACTTTTAGTGCGAATCAAGCTCATAGAAATAGTATTTAGAAAAAAAAATTCGAAACAAAAAGATAACTGAAAATTCAGAAAAACCATGTCATTTCTGAAAATTTCACGCGTTGGTTTGAGTCAAGCATATAACTTACGTTGGGGGCCATGCTTTCTTTAAATTCTTCTAGCGTCTGCTTTCACCGGCGTCTACAGAACCACTATCATTAAATCGGTCAGAAATGCCCGTTTATTATATTCTACGACAGGACGGGAGGGTGCGAAGTCACGTGATGCGCGATATGTTTAACTTATCCACTCGCAGTCGAGGGTGTATAGTTTCCGAATGCTCGCAGCTCTCAGCTATTGGGAAACCAAATATTGAATCAAGCGACTTTTTTTATCAGCCTGTAATGGCCAATGACATTACACGGTATTACGTCGCGCTAAAAGGAAAGGAGAAATAGAGGAAAAATAGAGGAATCAACAAGTGGTGATGTAGTCGCGCACCCCTGCAAGTCGAATAAACCGTTCCCTGCGGGTTCGGGAGTACGAAGGTCACGTGTATTTTTGCTTTTTCTTTTTCTCAAGGTTGAAGGCTAGTGAGCGGGGAAGCAAAGTTTAGGTAGAAGATGTGGAAAAAATGAGGAGTCTTGTTTTTATTTTGTTGTCAAGGTATCCCGAAGTTATCACTTGTTATAATAAGCATTGTGCAATTCCATCGAACAGGTGCGCTTAAACTCAGCTTCCTATAGACAATGTGAGTAAATGCTTATGCTTTTGAATTAATTGTAAGAAATCATAATGATCTTTCATACGAGTAAACATTTCCGTAACATGTTTTGCATATCTAAAAATTTATTAAAACTTGAAATTAGTAAACAATTACACGCAGTATGTTCTCTCTTGTATGTATGCGTGTTTCAAGAGTGGATAGAAGGTTGAGGAGCTCTTCACCTGTCGTTTTTTCCATATTAAAGTTCAAAAAACAAACTTTAGACCATCTTTGATGAGGTTAGGACGAAGGTGAAGAGAAGTTTGAGGCTGACCGCCGGAAATGTTTCAAAATTGAATTCCGAAATATTTGTGATCAACATTTGAAAAAAGGATGCTTCATGAAGTGTTAATAATAAAAATCAAATTGTCCCTCACTTGAAAAAAATCTGGACCTTAAGACTGTTGCTAATCCGTATGTGAAAGGAGGATTGTTTTGGAAAAAAATATATTATTTTAGTAAACTTAAACTAAAGCATTGCACACATTTTGAGGGAGTTAGAGAATGTTATAAAAATGACACAATTTTAAACAACTGCTCAGAATTTAAATTTTCAAGATAATTGAAGTATTAAGTAGCATTCTTCAATTATTTTGAAAAATGCTTCATAATTCATAAGCTTTTGAATTATCTTGAAAAATTAGGAACATATTTCGGAGAAGTCCAAATCCTACTCATAAATCGAATTCTCTGAACAGTTGAAGAATTAAGTAACGATTTTTTTTTCTTTTCTTTTTTCCACACACTTCCATTGTTTTACTTAGGAACATGTCTCATACTTCGTAAAGAGAGGAAAATGAGAAGGCCCGCGTTTTATCTGTGCGATCCTATAGATCAGGGGTTCCCAAATTTTCCAATTCGTGGTATCCTTTGACGTATTATAGTTTTCTCACGGCACCCGAATCCATCAAAATTGACACCATGGACACTTTACGGCACCCTCCGGTACCCACTTAGGGAACCACTGCTATTGATGCAAAAAAAAAAGAAAAAAAAAAAAGAGTGTTTAATATGTGTTGAATTGAAACAGGGGCTCCCCGAATTAAAATTTTTAGAAAGAGAAAACTCTCCATCTGCCAATTGAAATTCCAATTTTACCAAATGATGAAACACGAGCATGATCAAGCACACATAATACATACATACGAAACAAGAGGAGGAACATTGGACATCATAAAAAGTAATTATAAAACTATTTAGAAAAAAGAATCTCCATTTTGAAAAAATTTTTTCCAAATTTTCCGAATCATTAGCAAAGTTTGCTTGGTAAGGAAATTTTTGAGAGGTCACAGTGATCTCTCGTGACCTTCCATAGAGCCGCCCCTGATTGGAACTGCTGCCATTATTTGTGAATTCCTCCACAGATTTTGTAAATGCTCAGTCGGCCTGAGGGACGTAACGTTTTTGAAACGACTGCTAACTTTAAAATTTAACATTATTTTTGCAGTGGTTGAATGACTACGTGAGGCAGAGGAGAAATTATCAAAAGTTTTGACCTGTTTTTCCCACATGACAACGCGTCTGCCCACATAGCACTAAAACCTGGTTAGGTCTTTCTGTAAAAAAAAAAAAAAGAGCATTGGCGATGGTTCCTCAACTGCTTTTTTTTCTGATTTTGCACCAACGAAAGCGATTTCCACTTCAGTTTGAAGAAAAACGCAAAAGCGATGCCAGACCTGAAAATAATCAGCTGCCGATTAAACCAGTTATTATAGCAACCAAATTAAATGGCCAACCGGCCACTATTTAAGAACTTAACCAGCAGCTAATTTTTACTTCATTAGAAATTTTGTTTTCAAACCAAGTCATTTTTAGTTCCCCAAATTAGTGCAATGTAAAAAGTCTCTAAATCCGCCTTCCGTTTCACCTTACTGATAAGAAAAGTCATTCTTGGGTCCACTCTACTTCGTTTGGATCCCACAAAATCAGTTCAATTCCAATTTTCAGATCTAAAAGACTAGTTTTCAAGACCGTGAATGAAAAATTGTTAAACGCAATCAACAAAGTTCAAATATAACAAAAAGGGTTCACACACACACAAACGATGAGAAAACCCTTTGGACAAGATTATGCCATCTAATGTGTCGGCATAAGCTGAGGAGAAAGCAGTTTCCCTTCAAAAACACTTGTTATCATGCGCGCAGAATTTGAATTAAAAATTCGCTAAACGGTTTCAACAAAGTTCAAAAATAACAAAAAGGTTTTACACCCGCACAAACGATTAGAAAACCTTTGAACAAGATCATGCCATCTAATGTGTCGGCACTAGTTAAAGAGAAAGCAGTTTCCCTTCCAATACACTTGTTATCATGCGCGCAGATTTTTTTTTTTTTTTTTTCCTGATTGTTTGTTTACAGGAAATATGAAATCAAATATCGACTCTTTGCAATATTTCTTCTGTTTCATAACAAAAACTGAAATATTGATTTTTTTTACGGAACAACCAAGATTGCTAATCGTCTTCACTGTGACGAAAGCCTGATGTTTAGCTCTAATCGCTCTAATTAATTCTCTACATGTCTACAAAATTTGTGGAAATGAGTCACGAGATCGTTTTCAATTGCCCTGAAGAACTACAAAAGTAGTCACTCAACCTTTATTTGTATCTGTCACAATTCATTGGTAATTTAGACGCATTTCTCAACATAATATATATTTTTTAATTCTGTTAATTTATTTTGGAAAAAAAACTTTCCCAAAGTTTGACCGAAAATATTGTATATGTACAATGTACAATGTTATTACATAGACTCTCACCTGCAGCATCTTTCTACCACTTTATTATTTAAAAATAGATAATAGCTCAACAAATTTACAAAGTTTCGCCCTGTCAACTGATGCAAGTTTTGAAAAAATCGTTTATTCCCCCTAAAATTATTTGAAAAATTCATATTTTTCAAAATTTGTCATTTTATTTGCACTTTAAACGTGCTAATATAGTAATTATGAGATGAGATTATAATTATTATGTAATAATGTAGTAGCGAGGGAGAAACATATTTTTCAGTATGTTTCCTCTTAGGGTATTAGGCGTCAGTTTCTTTCTGCATATCAGGGTTTGCACGCTCCCTCAAAACTCCTCCAATACTCCTTTACATGTATGTAGGAAAATTTTCTGAAGAGCCCTTCAAAGTCCTTCTTTTTTATGCTTACTCCTCCAAATCTCTTTTTCAGTTTAGGATTGCATAATCTTCTTCAATGACAACGATTCAAGACAATTTCTGCTTTTTTTCTAATCAAGCAAATATTCTGACTTTCCATATTGTCATCCAAACTATGGGTAAATTTTCTACTTTGCTCCTTTTTCGAACACTTTCTGTGAATTATTCATGACGATTTGTTAGAAGATAACTTTCTTTTTTTGCATCGTTCAATATCCTCAGCGTACCAAGCTATACCCCCCCCCCCCCCACGTCCCCAATTTCGTTATAAATACAGTACAACAACAAATTTTTATTTATCACTTCCCTTCCACTTCGCTCCCATCAATGAAAGTTGAAAATCATTTCGTCAAACAATTACGTGTGCTTATTTTATGGTAACTTCGCTGAACGAAAGCTATTGAAAATATTTAAGAATACTAGCGTAGATATAATATATGAAGTGATAGTGTGAAAAAAAGTAATTATGAAATTACAATTTGGACTCAAAAGTAGTCCTTTAAATTTTAATTTTTCTCCTCCAAAACCAATTCAAAAGTCTTCCATTTCAATTTTCAAAATGGAGTACGAACCCTATAATGGAATATTCAAGAAACTACGGGATCAAAATTAGCTAGACTCAGCGGTTACGGGTGAATAATTCAACACTAGAATAACTGTCTGATTAAAGCTGGCGATAATAAATCTGTTTGATCACTCCCACCCTGCATACTTAATTTGGCCATTCCTTTTTAATAAAGCATAAAATGATAATGATGAATGTTTTATTTGAGCAGGCTCTGTCTGCCAAAGTGAATAAAATGCGGTGCAATCCAAGAATGAGATGGATGATTCACAAAAATCAACACCACTGTCATGTACTTGTAAAGAATCTTTTATGGAATTATTTTTTACTTTCGCGAATAATTTTAGACGGTCGTATATGTGTGGAAATACTTTGTGGTTGCCCTGTGATTGCTCATTAGATTAATTTTAATAATTTCGTAATTCATCCGACATCTAAAGTTATCGCTTATGGGTTGACCAAAGGAAGAATTATGTGTTTTGAGTAATGCATGACTATTTTAAAATCGTTAATAAATGTGTCATCGTAAAATGTGAGCGTATCGTCAGTAAATTCTCATCAAAGGCAATTATTTCGCTGTGAATAAGCTTTGCTTTTTTTTTATTTGGAGATTTAAAATTTTACTTCGCAGTGGCGTTCCTAGCACTGGTAATTTACAGTTTTACTGAATGATAAAATAGAAGCATGCACACATTCCGCACCTGAATCACATCGAATGAGAAAGACAATAGGCATCATTTTGAAAAAAAAAATGAAAAAAAAAAAAACAATTGCTATATTGCAGTTCAAAGTTGCCTAACACGATTTTTTTGGGAAGTCACAGTAACCTTCTATTGCAGTGCTATTGGATATCAATCTCACTACCCTTAGGTTACAAGCAAAATATTGTTTCCAGCTAAACCTTTTCTAGTATTCCCCTTAGTCGTTTAGTTTCTACAAGAATAAATGTTTGTTGGTGAAGTTATTCGGAAGCTTTTAGCAATACACATAAGAATATATGTATTCATTACATTGTCTGAACACTTGAGTATGTGATGCTAAAGAAACTTCGTTCTTTATCGGCTAATTGTAGCGACTAACCAGTATCCGCCCCCCACCCCCACCCCAAAGAAAAAAATACGTTTTTTTTTTTTTTTCTGGCACTCTGTGTTTCAGTTTCAATTCAACCTTTCTGTCAGAAAATTGTCAAAAGCATTTAAAAGAGCAGAAGAGTTCATTTGTTGCTGGTCGTATAGTAAACAAACTTTGCTCTTGACAATGAAAGGCTTTGTCAAAGAGACTTCTCTTTCGCAACTATTATCTTTTTATTTTTGCCAAGTCGGAGATCAAAATCAATGGATAACCGCGATGAAGCAATACTTATCTCATAAGATATCATTCTTTTTTCTTGCGACTGTAGTTTTTTGCGATGACAGATATTTGTAATACTATAGAATTTTATCAAAGGGGAACTAAAGTCAAGTGTGTCATAAGGTGAATTGTTGTTATTAGTATTATTGCTTTCCTTTATTTTATTTTAGTAAAATAACATAACAAATATGAACGAACTTCCATGAAATTTTGATGCATTTTCTTTTATGTTCAGTTAAAATAAGAAATTCTGCCAAGAACTGATTAATTACGTTAAGTTTACGAAATTATTGTGTGAAAGTGGTTAATTCTTTATATCACTTTGTTTCGGTGAAGCATTTTTTTTCTTTTCACAGAATTTTCAAAAGTTGGCATTGGATGGTCTCTAAAAGGAGCTTTAGAACGGGATGTCCCTCAAAAATATTTTGTTGGAAATAGCAACGTTGAAAACCAAAAGAAAATTCAAAAACCAACAATACCATGAATAAAATTATTGAACAAAAATTTTCCTGCAGGAAAATATCAAACTTATAACAAAGAATGATTTTTCAGTAGGCTCTCAGAAAATATTTTTACAAAATAATTTCATAATCGAGCGAAATTTCATTGAAATTTCAAGTGGCCGGCAGTTCAAACATATTGGATTTTGACAAAAATTTTCAGTATGTAAGAATAGCCAAGTATGAAACTGAGTGAAAAGCTTTAAAAAAAAAAAGAAGAGGAAAAGAAAAATGCTTCTCAAATTAAAAGTTTATTTTGAATTAAATGGGGAAGGAATGAGACGGTCATAAATTAATGGACCTGATGCATCTAGTATTCAAAAGTACAACTTTATTATCTAAAATGTTTTCGTTTTTGACTCTTATTTGCATCATTTTTTTAGATAATTCTCAAGCGAACAAGTTCTACAATTTAAGATGCAGGCAGTGTTGCTGAAATCTCAACAACATCTAACTTCACAATGGAAGCTTTTAAGATTATGTTCTAGCCCAACAGTTTCATTGAAAAGGTAAGATGTTTACTTTGACCTCGTTACACTCTAAGAGCTGGCTAAACGAAAATATTGATCACCTGCTATCCGGGTGAAGCGTTTTTGCATTATTCGAATCATCGCATTCAGTTCATCAGAAAATGTGAGCCATGTTATGCTAATCTTCCCAGCCGATAATTGAATAGGTGTCCGGAAGAAGGGCCTATGTCATGATTTCTAAATTGTGAAGGAGAGCGAAAAAACAAAGGTGCCAATTATTTTAGGAAATTAATTTGTGATTTCCCTGGCATCTATCGGATTCTTTGGGTACTACTAAGCAAGCCAACGGTTACTAGACTTAACAAAGGCGGTTACTAGACTTAACAAAGGCTTTTATTCCATGAAAAAACAAAATTCAGAAAATCATGACATAGGCCCTTCTTCCGGACACCTATTCAATTGTCTTTCAACGAAATGGCTTGTTACACTAGCAAGTGCATTGTTTTTGAACTCAAAACAATCTTGACAGAAACTTGCTTTTCAAAAGTCTGCTAATCTCTCTCTGAAAGCGTAAGGAGTGAGGATCCTCTTCCCTCTCTTCAAAACCTACAGATAAAAGGTTAGAATTAAGCTGTCTTGATTTTATACAGTTGGGGATTTTCCCTTCGATTACTGCTGACTTCAGCTAGTCTGTTTGCAGCTCTTTGCAAAAAAATAATGATCTTGAATACAGTCCTCATATCAAGTCGCATAATGGCGACGAGTAGTGTACCTTCACTCCGACGTCTGTTGGTTCGTCCACTTGAAATTAACTTTTCCAGCTATTTGCACTTCATCAACCAATGTTCTCGCCTTATTATTAAATTGTCTCCCGTTGGTGTCTCTGAAAATGGAACTTTGACTACCTTATTCAGTCAGTGCATCGGGGCCTATCCTTCCCCATGCGATTTCTTTACAATGTGATAAAATAAGTTTACCAGATGGTGTGCATTTTTGGCAGTTGAACGAGCAGTCACTATATCTGATCCTGAGAGCCCTTTTGGAAACTTTTGCACAGGTAAAATACATCCGTATTCTACCTTTTCTATAACTCCAAAAATACTGGCAGCACACTAGGGACCTTGTCGTGGCACACCGGTTGAGAAGCACTGTCTTACATCTCCTGTTTACAACTTAAAATAAAATGCAATACGCTCGACTACGTAATCCAAATACCCATATGATGTCAAACTTCCTAGATTTGCATCTGGTGTCATCTAAAAATATTGTTGACAGTTTTCGTCGATTCTGACTGCTCTCATGGAATATTTTCAATTTCGGAAACTTTTTATGCATGTAAAATACACCATTCAAAACTCGAATTCATTCAAGCAAGGTAAGTTTCTTTCGGGAATAGAGACTGCAGTCAGAAACTGAAATGACTCTCAATAATACCTCGTTACATCGTGCCTCATTATATTGCTTGTTGCGAAACATATTGTTACTAATCTTGTAAATAGTTGTTGTTTTTACTGCCTTGCATCATTTTCATTAGTTTTGGTTTTATCTGACGTCATGTTGCAAAAGTATCTGAAGATATCACCTTTATCACTAGTATACCGGCCCTGTAACACTTTGTAGTTTTTACACTTGCCCTAACTTTGATAAGCATGAAGACATTTTCGCGTGGTTTTTTTTCTTTTTATTTCTAGCGTTTTCTTGAATGGAATATGTAATTTATGAATGACCAGAATGCTCCGGATTTTGCTAGAACCTTCTTTCCGTGTATAAATAGCCTTGAACACAGTTTTTAGTTAGTCAGTTGTTTTCAGATTTGATCTGGTGACTCGTTTTCGTTCTATTGGCGAATGGTTGTTTTACTTTTGTAATTGCTTAATTACCGTTCACGTTTGATACGTGGTGCTGAGTTACTGTTGAGAGTACAGTGTACTGTTTTGCTACCTAATTGCTGGATGTTTAGCAATTGTTTCCTGCTCATACTCGCTTCTCGGAAATTGAGCGACAAATCAAGGAGATCTTGGGGACCCTGAAGAAGATTACGGCTCGCAAGGACCAAAGTAGACAACCGCTGAAGTGCTGGAAAGGTGGCGGTGAGGGCCACGTACGAAGGAACTGCGAAGCCCGCCAAGAAACGGGAGGGAAGAGCACCTCTCCCTCTCCAGCTCAGGAAAACTAAGCAATGGCAATCTCGCGGCGGAGGTCGCCAAATTGGAATGAGCCCCATCCCAAAGTTTTCCAGATTTCCTCAAGAAGAGCTGCAACGGACTCTTCATTTACGCTTATGTGAATGGGTTTCCCTGCGAAATGATTGTGGACACAGGAGCCAACGTTACCATTATTAAGACTGATGTAGCTCGTCAATTTGGACTCAAGATTTTATGGACGCTGCCCTGCGTTACTCTCCAAACTGTGACAGGTGACAAAATCGAGATTGAAGGAAAAGTGAACGTAGAAATAATGTTCGGGAGCGCCACTTACCATCATACGGCATTCGTCGCTGACATTACAGATCCCTTCATTCTCGGACTGGACTTTTTGAGAAAATTTGATTTTTCTATCGACTTTAAAAATAATGAGCTGCACTCGACGAGGGAAGACATAGCAATTTTCAACACCGAAAATAACTTAAAATCCGCTCATCAAATAATAGCCCAAACAGATTTATCGATTCCCTCTAGATCAGAAGTACTAATACCTGGCTCCCTCAAGGAAAACAACAGCTTTAAATTCGGCCTCATTGAATATCCTAACCAGAGTAATAGCCCAAAAGGAGTACTAGTGGCATCTACGCTTGTGGACCTTTCAAGGAATGCAGTTCCTGTGAGAGTCGCCAATGTGAGTGAAAGACCGAGGAATATTAAGAAAGGAGAAGTGTTGGCAACTTGTACTCCCGTAAACTGCATCATCAGAAGAATTGATTCCTCCGAGACTGTGTCTTCCGAATCCTTGACTTCGAAATTAATTGGGAGTGCAGCATTATCGAAGGATCAAAGATACGCTGCGGAAAAATTGGTGGACGACTTCAAGCAGGTGTTTTCATCTACACCCGAAGATGTTGGTCGCACGAGTTTAGCGCAGCATAGGATCGACACTGGAGATCATCCCCCTATCAAGCAGCATCCAAGACGACTACCGTTCGCCAAGAAGGAAGAGGTTGAGATCCTCGTAAAAGAGATGCAGGAGAATGACGTCATCGAACCCTCATCCAGTCCTTGGGCATCCCCTATCGTCTTGGTCCGAAAGAAAGACGGCTCCACCAGATTTTGTGTTGACTACCGACGCCTGAATGACATCACCAAGAAGGACAGTTACCCTCTTCCACGGATCGATGACACTCTGGACACCCTTTCCGGACACAAGTGGTTTTCGACCCTGGATTTAAAGAGCGGCTACTGGCAGGTGGAGATACACCCCGACGACCGAGAGAAGACGGCGTTTACAACCGGACAAGGCTTGTGGCAGTTTAAAGTGATGCCCTTCGGCCTCTGCAATGCACCAGCCACGTTCGAGCGTCTTATGGAATCAGTGCTGCGAGGACTCTCTTATGAATCCTGTCTTGTCTACTTGGACGACATCATCATCATCATAGGACGCAGTTTTGAGGAACATTTGGTTAATCTTAGGAAGGTGCTGCAAAAGCTAAAGGAAGCCAACCTGAAGTTAAGCCCGTCCAAATGTAATTTGTTCCGCCGTGAGGTGAACTACCTTGGTCACATTATCTCTTCCGAAGGTGTACGAACAGATCCAGATAAGGTATCTGCAGTCAAGAATTGGAGCCGCCCCGAAAATGTCCATCAGCTGCGAAGTTTCCTGGGGCTCTGCACGTACTACAGGAAGTTTGTGAAGGGTTTTTCCAACATTGCACGACCTTTGCATAAGCTGACGGAGAGCAAACAAAAATTTGAATGGTCCAAAGAATGCGAGGATGCATTTCTACAGCTGAAGGAGGCTTTAACATCAACGCCTATTCTCTCTTATCCTCAGCCTGAAAAATCCTTCATACTTGACACTGATGCGAGCCACGAGAGCGTTGGAGCTGTTTTATCTCAAGAAATAGACGGTAACGAACATGTCATCGCTTACTGGAGCAAATGCTTATCCAAGTCGGAGCGAAATTATTGTGTCACGAGAAAGGAATTGCTCGCCATAGTTAAAGCTGTAGAACATTTCCATCATTACCTCTACGGCCGTAAATTCCTGCTCCGGACAGATCATGCCTCTTTAACTTGGCTTTTGAATTTCAAGAATCCAGAGGGCCAGGTAGCCAGGTGGATACAGCGGCTCCAGGAATATGACATCGAGATTAAGCACCGAAAAGGTTTGTCACACGGTAATGCTGACGCATTATCAAGAAGACCTTGTTCCGAGAACTGCCATTATTGCTCCCGAATTGAGAAACAGTACGGGGCGACAATCCCTACTGCCTGTCAAGTTACTGCTACTTCATCATCTTCAGATCCTGATCCATGGAGTGACGACCAAGTAAGAAAAGATCAGCTTGAAGACCCAGACCTAAAGCCTATCATAGAGTTAATGGAAAAAGACAGTCGGCGACCTAGTTGGCAAGACATTTCTATCTACAGTCCTGCAACGAAAAGATACTGGGCTCTATGGAAGTCTCTCCAGCTGCGAAATGGCGTCCTGTATCGGAAATGGGAATCTGACGATGGTAAAGCATTCAAATGGCAGTTACTCATTCCCAGATCAAGAATTCCAGACGTTCTAAAGGAATTGCACAGTAGTCCGACTGGAGGACACTTTGGTATCCTGAAAACCCTTCACAAGGTTCGAGAGCGCTTCTTCTGGAGCAAGGCGAAGGATGACGTGGAGAAGTGGTGTCATTCTTGTGACGCCTGTGCTGCCCGTAAAGGACCGAAGAGAAGAAGCCGCGGGAAACTACATCTTTACAACGTAGGAGCTCCTTTCGAACGAATCGGGATCGACATTCTTGGTCCTCTACCGAAAACTACTGATGGGAACAAATACATCCTCGTTGCCATTGACTATTTCACCAAATGGCCCGAAGCATATTCCATTCCGGATCAAGAAGCTACCACTGTAGCAGAGACTCTAGTCCAGCATTGGATCTCGAGATATGGGACACCTTTGCAGATCCATTCCGATCAGGGAAGAAACTTAATCTCTGCTGTGTTTAAGGGCCTATGTGAAATCCTCAAAATTGAGAAAACTCGAACGACACCACTACACCCACAATCGGACGGCATGGTGGAGAGATTCAACAGGACAATCCTTAATAATCTCTCGCTTATGGTCTCCAAAAATCAACAGGATTGGGACAAGAAACTTCCTCTGTTCCTGCTGGCCTACCGCAGTGCTGTCCACGAGACCACCGGATATTCCCCATCACAGATGCTCTTCGACCGAGAGCTTCGGCTACCTTGTGATCTCGTCTTCGGTCTCCCTCCAGATGCGCCTTCATCGCCTGAGGAGTACGTCCAGGATCTCCAGGCCCGGTTGGAAGACGTTCATCACTTCGCACAGGAGCGAATCAACATCGCGACGGAGAAAATGAAGACCCGATACGACACAAGGTCCACTGGCCATGACTTTCAAGAAGGTGACAAGGTGTGGCTATGGAATCCCATCCGACGTAAAGGTCTGTCACCCAAATTGCAGTCGCATTGGGATGGACATTACACAGTCCTTCACCGGCTGAACGACGTCGTAGTGAGGATCCAGAAGTCATCACATTCAAAACCTAGGGTTGTACATTATGATCGGCTAGCCCCATACTATGGCCATAGTTCGTAAAGTAAATCTAAAGCTACCATGGTAATTTGTTTGTAAATTTTGTAAATAACTTTTGCCTTTAATTGTCTGTAATATTACTTCATCAATGTTATTATTTCTTTCATGTTCTCATTGTTATTGTTTATCATGTTTATGATTGGTCATCATGTAATGTGTGCACCTGTAAATTTTCCCTTGCTTCCTTTCTGGGGATTGTACTGCCCGGGACGTGCAGTCCTTGGGAAGGGGGCAATGTTACTAATCTTGTAAATAGTTGTTGTTTTTACTGCCTTGCATCATTTTCATTAGTTTTGGTTTTATCTGACGTCATGTTGCAAAAGTATCTGAAGATATCACCTTTATCACTAGTATACCGGCCCTGTAACACTTTGTAGTTTTTACACTTGCCCTAACTTTGATAAGCATGAAGACATTTTCGCGTGGTTTTTTTTCTTTTTATTTCTAGCGTTTTCTTGAATGGAATATGTAATTTATGAATGACCAGAATGCTCCGGATTTTGCTAGAACCTTCTTTCCGTGTATAAATAGTCTTGAACACAGTTTTTAGTTAGTCAGTTGTTTTCAGATTTGATCTGGTGACTCGTTTTCGTTCGCTTGGCGAATGGTTGTTTTGCTTTTGTAATTGCTTAATTACCGTTCACGTTTGATACGTGGTGCTGAGTTACTGTTGAGAGTACAGTGTACTGTTTTGCTACCTAATTGCTGGATGTTTAGCAATTGTTTCCTGCTCATATTGTAAATAGTGTAAATACTTGTAAATAAATTTATAGTTACTTCCTCAAGATTGGAATGCTCATTTGAAGAAAGTTGAAGGTGCTACGGACTCGTTACAATATAATGCACTTTTTTGTCTTCCGAAAAATAAAAGCTGACAAAACTTTGCTTTGAAGTTGAAATCACTGAACTGGCAAAAATACTATTCTAGGGAAATGCCTTATTCTTTCCCTTAGTCAATAAAAAAAGAAATATTGTACTCATATTTTTCTGAAAACAATTGAAATAGTTCAAACTTACTTTTACCTTGAAAAATAAATTTATACTCTTACACACATTTACAGTTGGACATTTATTTCCTAAGAAAGTCATTCTAATTTAAAAGTAAACTAACTAAAACGTTGAATTTTAATTATGATTTACATGTACATGTTAGGGTTAGATAAATTGTTATTTTTAATGACATCGCTTCTGAAGTTTTTCGGAAAAACCGCTCCTTTTTGTAGAGTTCTGATCCCGACAGGTGTGATATGGGTGATTCTACGCTATTTGAATTCAGATGGCCAATGGAAAAACTTCATGTAAAACTAATTTTATTAATGTTTTTGTATGCTTAAGCATTACAGACTATTATCTTTTATATGGACCACCCAATTAATTCACTACAATTATTTTATTTTAGCATTTATAGCTGAAAATAGTCATAAATGTATACTCCCCTGGCCTGTTCAAATACTAGTTTTTATACAAATATGTTCGACGTTCAATTTTTGCTAACTTGGCGTAATGTTTTTTGACATAATCATGCACTTATATTAACAGAGAAATATATTTCATCAGTAAACATTGAAAAAATATTTATTTTTATTTTTAAAAAATACACTTTTCAACGGGCCATATCAACAGTGTCACCCTAACCTGGCGAACTTCAAAGACTGAAATTTAGCATAAAAAATGCATAAGGATGACGTTGATTGCGAATAACCAGTGTAATACTGAGTAAAGTTAAAAGCAAGCTAAGAGGTTTTAAAAAAATTCGAATATTATTGCATCGGTTCTCGTTGAAAGTGCCTAAAAGCGCACTGGGCCAGTGGCTGTAGTATTTCTCCTGGTAAGTATAACTTTTTATATTTCGTCGTTACATAAGTGTGCTTAGGTATAATGTTATGCTTATTGTGTGCAGACATCACGGTTTACGTGAAGTTCTGGTAAGAAGAACGCGTGATGTTTTTATAGGTAATGTGTGATTTTGTCACTACTCTGGCGTCACTTCCCTGGCAGTTTTGTTCCAAAAAAAGGGTAAATATACATTAAAACTGTGTTATAAGCATAATTAATTTCATTTTTAATCTTAATTGCCCCTGTGAAAGCTATTTGAATGAACGTAAATAATGCAGGAAGTTTTTTTATTTGGGATCTGCGGTGCGACTTGTATTCAACATGTCGTGTTTTCAAGATTGATTTTTTTTATTTTATTACAACGCGAAAAAAATTTTTGAATACAATTCTTATAGAAATGAATCCATACTCTGATTTTACATCTAAAAATGAGTGAAATAATAGTAAATCAAACCAGAATTCTGCCAATAGTGTCACTCCCCTGGTAACCCATTTTCCCCTGGTATCGAGAAACCCCCCCAAAATTGAAATTTCGTCTGGCCCTCACCACTACAATCATGAAAATAATGGCTACTAGTGATATAATGAGTGTGAAATTAAACAGATTATTTTTTCTTTGGGGACACCAAAAACGCATTGGCCGTAGAATCACCCATTTTACGAAAAGCTGCTCTACTAAATCAAAATTCTAATGAAAAAAATAAAACATTGAGCATATGAGTATCCTAAGACTGACCCTAAAATACTCAAATGGAGATTAAAAGACATTTGAAACAGTTAGAATGAAATCATAGCTAAAACGAACACCTTGTTGGTAAAGTTTGGTTTGCAATTAAATTACTTTAAAAAATTCACACATAGTACATGCTTCAAAAGTCAAGTTTTGGCTAAGTTGGTCGAAGATTTCTAAGCTCGTCCCTATAAATTTTCACGATGTTCACGAATTTTAATTTTTTATAGAAGTTATTCAGCGTTTATGTGGTTATAAAAAGCACTATAGACAGGTATCTGAAAGAGTGTTAATTACTTTTAACAGAAAAAATCCCATACACCTGTTCAACAGTGAGCATTTCAATTTTCTTAGAGATAGCACCGTATTTGGCAAGAAAATGTCGATGTACAAGTGATACTCGGCTTTTTAAACAGTAATGTGTGAATGATACTATTTTGTAGGCGAAAGAACAGCTGAATATATGGGATCTTTTCCCGAAAATTTTTCATTTTAAGAAGTATAAATTTTCGTATGTCTAATTTGACTGCAGGATGTTTATTTAAAAAAAAAAACATTTAAAAAAATGTTTTCATGTTTATCAATTTCTTCTCTCTGTCTTTCTCTTTTTTCAATTTTAACTATACACGGTTATTACGAGTAGCGTTTAACACGAATAACTTCGCGAATTTAAGGCATTTCGTATCAACCGAGTTGAACTGTATATCAATGATTAGACGGTCTTAAAAGTACATTTTCGAGCTTCATTAATGTAGAAAAATATTCTATTCTGAGTTCTTAAAACAAAGTTCGGATTTTCTATTACTTAACACCCCACATGTTTCTTTTCATTCAGTTTTCCCTTATCTTGAAATTCTAGAAGCTAGACAGCATTGTTAGAGACAGAATTATCTCATAAAAAGATGATTTTGGCAAAATGAGATATATTGTGGCGAAATACATTTTGAAAGTTCATGTTTGTAATCATTTTTATCTATTTAATTTTTAATTGTGTCTCTTTTCTTGTTTTTCTTTTGAACACAGTAGCATTAATCCTTTATTTCATAGAAAAACTCATTTTAAATACATTTAATTTACATTCTAATTTGAAAATAAAAATGCTAAATTACATTTTAATGGTGTTTGAGTGTAACTATAGAAAGCCAACATAAATAAGATCAGAATTGACAACATTCGAAGTGATCTTGAAGACAAAATTTAAGTCTCAGAAATTTTCCCGACGGCTCTATGAAATCTCGTATTTTAAAGAATAATAATCTTGATTATCTGAAACTCTTGTATCCGAAGTTATCTGAAGATAACACTGCTTGAAGCAGATGGTAAAATCCACGTAGAACGTTGTTCACATTTCAGTGTGAATCCTCCGAAGAACACGGTATTGAAAAAAACACAAGTTTTGAAAAACACGGATAGCTTCCTCCGAATTACAGTGTTGAAACTACACTATTTTCGAGCAATTCTTTCGAAAGAGAATAAAATACATGCATTATTTGACATAAAATTATTTCAAAATGTGCAAAAAACAATGTTTGGAATACTCACTAAAAGAAAAGATGGTTTGAAACCTATATTTACATTATTTATATTATTTTTCAATGCAAAATCAAATATTTGGCGGGGGGGGGGACTAAAAGAAAAAGAATAGAAAAAGTGAACGACAGCAGTCTAGAACTAATGTTTCATTCCTTGTTGTGTGATGTTATCCACTATAAAATGTGAAATTGTACACAAAGTAAATTTGGAAGAAAGGCGGATTATTTATGATTTCACCACGTTTTTGCTATGTAGGTGGGAATTTTTAGATGCTTTGTGGTCATCGTCTCCTTAATTAAAAAGTAAATCAAAAGCTACATTCTAGTTATCAAGGTCATAAATTTCGAAAAGTTCAAGATTTAAAGGTCCGATAAAATGTCAGAAATTTTCTAATCGCGATTTTTGCAGCCAACTATTGACAACAATCTGTTATTGTGGGGGTAAATGACGTCAGTTGGCGAATTCCAATGCCGGCTCTGTGTATCAGAGAACGTGAACTTAAGGCTGATAATTTTGTCTGTCAACTAGTGGAAGTTGTAAAGACGAAAAATTGTTTTCTTTTAAAAAAGAAAAACGGCAACTTACGTCATCGTTGACCTTCAAGCGAAAGAAGAATTTTTCTTTCACGTTGCTTGCATGCCTTTGACAGTAATTTAATGTTTTAATTGGGGGT
Organism: Uloborus plumipes; assembly: GCA_038373865.1. NCBI lineage: Eukaryota > Metazoa > Arthropoda > Arachnida > Araneae > Uloboridae > Uloborus > Uloborus plumipes. The sequence goes on along the minus strand of JAXGGA010004892.1, from coordinate 58,327 downwards.
TCTAATGTCTCTGTTGCATTTTTGATAAAACTTTTCAAAAGCATAGCAAAAAATTACTTCTCAAAGAGGATTCATTCAGTTGATTTCGTCCAAAGCGCCTACTGATTTCTCAAAATTCTATTTTTATGATGGAATTATCTTAGACAATACCCAAAAAAATTTACTTCAACTATTTTTAAGACCCATTGCAACAAGTAAGGGGATAATAAGTTTGACGTGTCTGTGTATCTGTGTATGTTTATGACTGGCACTGGTTCATTGCTTGGCGCAGCAGAGCCCAGCCTCTCTTGCGCCAAAAGATCCTTACACAACCAACCAACCAGCACTCTAATGCCTCAACGGATAGACTGATTTTGATTTTGATTTTTTTTTTTTTTTTTGAAAGGAGATAAAATACTTACTTAAATGATCGAGAGTATTCTTCGCAAGGTCGCATCTTCGAATGACAATTTTTTCGAAGATATTAATTAAAAACATCGATAATATTTTTCGCAATTTTTGGACAGATAAAAAAAAAACTTCAAAATTTTGAAAAATAGTACCAAAAGAAAGAGGTGACAATTCTCAATGACAGCCCTGCGTCTAAATGCAAGAGGTATGAGTCATCGGAACACTTCCCTGTATTTTGGCAGAAAAGTAGAAATATTTAGGGAGAGTAAACAATGCACGACAATTGTTTATAGGTATAACATAACTTGTGACAGAAATATTAATTGTATGCAGGATGCCCAACTAGGAGGGAGGAGTGATGGCAACAAATATGCCATTGAATTTTAAGCATTGTTTAGGTTTTTTTTTTTTTTTTTGAGGGGGCAGGGCTCTCGCTACAAGAGGTCTCTTTGGTATGAGGGTGGGGAGGGGTGCCATAAAAAAAATTATAATAATGGTGGAAATGAATTCATTGCCCTAATATTTCATTTTTTAGCCTACTTTCCCGTTAAAAATAAAAGAAAGACGAAAAAAGTATTAAAAGTAGCTTAATGCATCTAAAAAATATCGCCAAGTCCAAAAAATATCGCCAAGTTAAAAAAATAAAAAGGTAAAATGAATATCGAAAAATTAAAAATTTGAAAGTAGGGTATTGAGATGGGGAATTTGTGCGTCGGTCGGTCGGTCGGTCTGTCGGTCTGTCTGTCCCCCCCTAATAACTTTTGAATGAACATTCCGATTTGGACAAACTTTTTTTTGTTGGAAAGATCTCGGCGAGTACAGCTCATTCCCATATTTGATTTTTTGATTTGAACAATTTTTGGTTCAACTTTGAGCCGTTCAAAAAACCGGTCCCGCGATACTAACTTTTTAATGAACAGCCCGATTTGAACAAACTTTTTTTTGTTGGAAAGAACTTTTCAAGGGTACTTCATTCCCGTATTTACATTTCCGATTTGAACAATTTTTCGTTCAACATTGAACCGCTCAATCAAGCTGTCACCCCTAATAACTTTTGAATGAACAGTCCGATTTAAACAAACTTTTTATTGTTTGAAGCATCTCGGCAAGGATACTTTATTACCGTATTTAAATTTTCAATTTGAACACTTTTGGTTCAATATTGAACCGTTTAAGCAACCTTTCTCCACCTAATATTTTTTGAGTGAACCGTCCGAATGGAATAATTTTTTTTTTCTTCGAAAGATCTCAGCGAGTGCAGCTCATTCCTATATTTGATTTTTTGATTTCGACAATTTTTGGTTCAACTTTGAACCGTTCAAACAACCGGTCCCGCGATGCTAACTTTTGAGTGAACAATCCGATTTGAACAAACTTTTTTTTGTTCGAAAGATCTTTTCAAGGATACTTCATTCCCGTATCTACATTTTCGATTTGAACAATTTTTCGTTCAACATTGAACCGCTTAATCAAGCTGTCACCCTTAACATCTTTTGAGTGAACAGTCTGATTTAAAAAAACTTTTTTTTGTTCGAAGGATCTCAGCAAGGATACTTCATTACCGTATTAAAATTTTCAATTTGAACACTTTTTCGTTCAACATTGAACCGTTCAAGCAACCTTTCCCCACCTAATAACTTTTGAGTGAACCATCCGAATGGAATAAACTTTTTTTTGTTTGAAAGATCTCGGAGAGGCTTTCCCATGCATTCCCATATTTCGCTTTTTGATTTGAACCATTTTTCGTTCAATATTGAACCGTTCAGAAAAAAAAATTAACATTAGCGTCTACGGGGAATTTAAGTTGAATGTTGATCCTGAACTTAAAGTCAGATTTCCTTCAAACTAACTTTGTAAGAAAATGGTTTTGATAAATAATGTTTGTAACGTACTTTTCTGAGTAATCTTCTATGAGGACTCTGATTCCGACTCCGACTCCGCAAACATGGCGGAAATGCAGGCTCAGAAAAAAAAATTACTGACTGTGCAGACGATTTTTTGTTTATTTATAAATTTGTTTTATTTTATTTATTATTATTATTATTTTTTTTTTTTTTTTTTGGCAGACGATGTTTTTTTTGTAACAAAAATTTTTCATTCACGAGAACATTTTATTCTTTATTTATATTTAACAACTGGCAACAGATTAAAAGTGAAATTCGAGACATTTTATTAACGGACGAGTTTTTTTTTTCTTTTTTTTTTCTTTCTTTGATAAAATGTGTTTTGATGCTCTTTGTACTTTTATTTATTCATTTATTTATTTTATTATTATTATTATTATTATTTTTTTTTTTTTTTTTTTTTTTTGAAAACGATGAGGATTTTTTCTACGGAGGAACAGTTACACTCTTTAAAAGGTGCGACAAAACTTTATTTATTCGTTAATTACTTTTTACGTGTCTACTTCATCTGATGAAAGGGTATATTTTGCTTTCAGAAATCAGCTTTGAGTGCTAAAAAGGTATGTTTGACATAATTTTAAGTCTCAGATAATCAACAGAATAATGATCAGATGCGAGAATGCCGATGTCGATGTAAGGGAAAGTAGGCTCGTTTAGTTCTTGACAGAACTTCTTGTTATCCACTGTATTGCGGGTTTTTTTTTTTTTTTTTTCTTTCTTTTTTATTAAATTTTATTTTATTTTTAATGATAGACAGTTATCGACAGAAACTGCTCAAGACAATGCTGAAGTAGTCATCATCGGGGGAGGAGCGGTCGGCACGAGTATTGCCTACCATTTGTCCAAGTATGGAATGAAAGGCGTCACACTTTTGGAAAAGTCTGAGCTCACTGCTGGATCAACATGGCACGCTGTAAGTTGGGTCCTGATAATAGTTGAAATACTTTTCAAAACTTTTAATGTGTAAAAATTTTTCTCAACAAAAAATGAATTGCACGTTTAAAGAATGCTCTTAATCTACTTATATTAAAAACTGAGTATCTTTCTAACTATCTTTCTTTCTATCTTTCTATGTCACGCTTCTTTCTCCTGAACGCCAATGAACTGAAAGTCGAACCAGGTACCGATAGATAGGTAATTTTTCGGGCTTTATTAGTTTCAATCTATATCATTATACGATTTTAATTAGCGAAGATATTAATTAATAAGTAGTCAAATTTATAGCGATTAAGCCTAATAAATGATTAAATATGAAATTCATTCTTGCAAAACGTCGTTGCTATGAAACAGTAATAACAATGATAATGAGAATTCTGAATGAAGGCTTAACTAAATCAAACACGAAACTCATAAAGCGGGCCACTTACGTAATATTTTTATCGCTAGCTTCTTGTAATATTTTGAAACATTCATTTGTTGAAAAGCCATCTACTTAATTAAAAACTGAGTATCTATGTCTGCTTTTTTTCTTTTAAGCGAGCTGAACTTACTGAAACTTTCCTCACCATCTTGAAAGCGCGAAGCATCTCAATAATTCGAATGATTTTTTTATATAGGAAAAAAGTAATGGCGTGAAGCGCCTGTTATCGAGCCGCCTTGGCGGGGAGTAGTTTCTTGAAATTTTCCTCACTACTTTCAAGGCACAAAGTGCCCGTGCAACGCCGGTCCACGTGCGTGGTACGTCTTGAAATCGAATGAACATTAAATTATACCAAATAATATAACATCAGAATGAGCTAAAAGTTAGAGAGGGGGCACGTTATGCATCAACATGCCGCAGGAAGCTAATCTAGCTGCCCTGGCAGCTAGTAGTCGTATTAAGAGTCGTTTGTTGAAAAAAATTATTTATACCTGCATGATTTGTGAGTGTAGAATGTAGATATTAAATATACATTAAAATAAAACTATTTATTTTTCTTTAGGCTGGCTTAACTGCTCTTTATCATCCTGGAATCAATATGAAGAAGATCCACTACTACAGCATAAACCTATTCTCACAGCTCGAACAAGAAACTGGACAAGTAACTACCAAATTTATCTTTTAAAACATAACTAGAGACAAGTCTTCATATAAGGAAATCATCTAACTCCAGGCAAAAATTATCGGTACATCCTTCTATCCTTCTATCGTATCAAAATTTGTTTTTCAGAAGTTCACTGTAGTGGTTCTACACCTGTGCTTGATTGAGTATGAAGACATTGTGTAAGGTTTTGCACACGTTCAACTCAAAAAGAACGTGTTTCTTTCTGAGCTGAAAAAGCTGAATATTTGAGTGCGTTAAATAAATTTAAACCTTTTCGTTGCAAAATAATAGAAAGAAAAACACCAACTGTAAAAACAAAAAATTATTAACAATGCATTTATTTATTTCCTTATCTTACACAAATAGTTTTATATCAATGCGATCCTTGTGCTTCTTTTAAAAAACATAATCTGCTGAATTTTACTGATCTCTAACTGCTAAATAAAAGTGAACTAAAAAATAAATAGTATAGATTGTGAGATTTTTTAACATTAACTGTACTATATTAACACCTTTACTGTATCAAATATTTAAAACAGTCTGTATGATAGATAGGAAAACTTCCTGCAATATGCTTTGATTAATTATTTTTTTATGTCCTCCATTACTGATTATTTCTCGAATACCATCAACTAGCAAGGCGCGTACCACCAGTGGTACGCGTACCACAGGTAGGGAAACGCTGGCTTAGATCTAAAAAAGATATTGCATGATGTTTCACCTTTAAATAAAGAGTTAATTTGTATAAAAAAAGCCTTATGCAGATGAACCCAGCTGTATCTTAGCTATACCTAGTAATTTTCTCTGTATAAATATTTACCATAGTCAGATTTTTCATTGACTATTTCTTAATATGAAACAACGATGAACTTTAGTTTTTGAAAATTATAATGGCTTTACTAGTTTCTAATGTTTAAGTGAAAAGGTTAAAAAATAAACAATAACGAACTCTAATTTTAAAATATGAAGTGGAAAAGCGTATTGGTCATGTACGCTTAAGAAATTATGCTTCTAAAATGTCTTTTATTAATGAACGTTATATATATTGGCTTTCTTTTTACTTCCAAAGATTCTGAATGATAAAGAGCACAGTAAACTGTCGGATCGAAGGGAAATTCAGATATTCGTACCAGGGATATCTATGGATATCTGAATTTCCCTTCGATGCTACCAAAACAAGAATATCAAACTTTTCGATTATTTGCAAAACCCTTGAAAGAATAATAAAATGAAGAATAATGTTTTAAATATCATAGTGATTTAGTTTGTGTGTTAATGTTAACCCATTTTATTAACTTTAAATTGTGTAGAAATAATTACTCGAAGAGTGAAATATCTATTCTGCGATGCTGCGAATCGATGCAGGAAAAACAGTTTTACAGAAATTGTCCACAGTTGTCTATGCATTAACGGTTCTCCAAATACTATAATACTTATGTCTCTAAACTGGTGGATTTACTGATTTGGGGCCTGTCGCAATGCAATTTTGGGGCCCTTTTGAAAAAAATGTGTACTATTCATACATAATTGAAAAATTAACTAGTTTAAGACGAGGAACATTCGCTTTTTCATTCTGATTAAATGTACAGCTCTTGCATAGATTGCAAAATAAATTATAGTAATCTAACAAGCACCACTCTAGCTGAACTTCAGTGCAATGATAAAACGTTTGAGTGGTCGTGCTTTATCAAAACAGCACTTGTGTTTGAACCAGAAAACACTAAACCCTCTTTGTTAAGAAATTATGTGAAAAATTTGATATTCTTTAATTTCTTGCGAACAGTTCTATGCAAATGACACAAAATGTTTTATTTTTTTATTTATTTTTATTTATTTATTCATTTTTTATTCATTTTTAATTATTTATTATTTTTTTATTTATTTTTTATTTATTTATTTATTGGCGTAAGGATGTCTCAACTTGGATTCTCCCACATTTCGATCAGTCGGATTAATTTTGGCCAGTCCATATAAAAGAGTTTGCACTGTAGTTATAAATTTACCGTCCACTATCCATACACTTACAAAGCATATCCCACTCTTTTGACAGCCTCTTAGTTTCCATAGGCCTGGCAGTATCCGGCTGGCCACCACGATAAGACGCATGGACGAGTTCAAGTACCAGATGCAGCGCCAAGGCTGGAACCCGGCCCCCCAGAAACTCATTACACCAGACGAAATCTTTGAGCATTTTCCTCTGCTTAACATGGACGGCGTAAGTACTAATAACTAATCATCGATTATTCAAGAAGCTTTGTTCTCTTGTAATAAACCATCAATTCTTATTTCAAGTGTCAGGCTTATGAATGAATTTCCTAGTAAAGATAAAAATCAAACGACAAAAATCAACCGAAATAACCGTTGTCGTATTTCGTTTTCTAAAAGCTTAAATGCTTTTCATGAAATTTGTGCATCAATTTCATTTGAGCATCTATTTCATGTTTTTGCATTGAGTACAAGTGGAAGCCGGTTAATTGAATCGACCGTTTTAATGGATCAAATTGTCAAAAACAGAGCAAAATCCAGCTTTATTGAATCAGAATTGTTTAAAAAAAAAGCATAATTCATGTTTCCAATTGCACTTGAATCAAATGTGTTAACAAGAAACTTTGAAATTATAAAAATTTTGCACAAAATACTCGCAAACTTGCATTTTTGTAGATTGGAACTTATTTGTATTTTCTAATTTAAAACAGTTTTGTCGTCGAGTATGCTTTTTAAGAGCTTCTAATTCCCGCAATTATTCAAGTTATTACTCAGCATTTTAAAACCAAATGAGTATTTAAAATACAAGGGACTCAGAGAAAAACATAATCAGAATCAGACGTTAAAGCTGGAAAAAATTATCCTAACCAGGCAACTATACGACTAATGTAATAATGAAAAAGGTTCAAATGGGTGCTAATCGAAAGAGAATCTCCAGATTTATTTTTGACACAAAAATTATGTTCCCTCGTCTGCCCGTTATCAAAATATAAGGTATTCAAATCTTATGACATTTTAATAAAAGTGCCAAATTGAAACACTTGGTGAGAAATTGATCACGCTATTTCACGGTCTGCATCTGTAGAATATGCATTTACAAATCATGTGAAAGACGTCTGCCATTACTCACTGAAGCTCTCTAAGTTTGGCGAGTTTTCTTTAAAAATTTTGCAAAGTTTAAGACTTTATATTTCGATGACGGGTTCAAGAGGACAAAAATGCGTCGAGAAAAATGCTTTACAATGCTCTTTCAATAGCTACTCATTTTTTAAAAATCATTATTACACTATTGTATATTTTCTTGGTAAATCTCAAAATTATACTATTATTTGCGCAGTTGTAATGAAACGGAACTGAGAAAATAAATACACGGTTTTCCACAAATTGTATTTGGTTACGCTACACACCTTTTATTTCCTTTCTGTCATTCTTTAAAAAGAGAGCTTGAATTTCTAGCAATTTTATTTTATTTTTTCCCTTTAATACGGCATTTATGAAAGAAGAACTGTTGAGACCCTCCTATTTTCCCTTTAATTTTGAAAACCATCTGAGTCTGTTTTACAACTTTGAAACACATGTTATTGTATTAACCCTTTAAGCGGTCAATTATTTTACCAGAAATGCTTCCAAAAAAGGCATATTTTTTTATTGCATATAGTTAAGTACCATACTTAACAGAATAAGAATATTAAGAATTTTTTAATATTTTTTTTTTTCGTTTTTAATGCTTTTACAACATTTTTTATTTTACAATTTTGGTCACAAAGCCCTTAAATGTTTGCTTTTTTCAAGTACATTCTGCATGCAGTAAAGAATGGTTTACAAATTATTCAAAACTTTCTCTCAGAATGTAGTTCATCAAGTAACAAAAAAATATTTTCGTCGTATATTCCATCCATAATTTCCATAAGATTCACAAGCACGGCATACAGTAGAACAAAAAGTTCCCGCTTTCCCGCTACATAGAAAAACCCGGATGAAAAGCATTTCATTTACATGGACAAGCCACCATCTGTTGAAAAATAATACTACTAAATAGTCTCTTTCAATAATGAAAAATTCGGGCAAACCAGAAAAGGAAATCAGAAAATATCGATGCCCGTACGCCGTACGGGCAAACCAGATGAGGCCAATTTCAGGTAGCACGTACACTGTACGGGCAAGCAAACTGCTAAGAGCCATTTTTTTTAAAGAATCAGGCAGTCAAAAAACTCGACATTTTTGATTTTGCTGAAAATTTCAGAATATGATCTTTATTTAAAGTTATTGAACACGTGTTTTTTATTTTTGCAAAAAAAAAATTTTTTTCTTTCCTTTTTGGGAGGTCAAAGTTGGACTTTGCTCTTTTTTTTCAATAAAAACGTACCAATTTAGATAAGCCAATACTTTTTGCTTTAGGAGTGAACCGTGGAACTGACAATTATTTTGTGTTCTACTATTTCCCCACTAACTGTAAGTACATAAATATTTGTGGACGACTCTTGGCGCAAAGGTCAGAGGTCACTCAAAGTTGTACGAAAAATAGTTTTTTAACGCAACTTTGACCGACCAAAACTTCTTGTGGAAACAGTGTACCACTGTGGTGCAAATATCAGTAAATACCCACTAAAGAGTAGTATCCAAAAACATAAAGATATGTGTGGTTGATATTTTGCACATTGAAATATTTGACTCTAAAATTGCAGAAATCGCAAAATCAAATGATTTGAGGGTCATTATCTCTTGCACCATGAGTGACAAGATGTAAAACTAGCTGGAGTAGAAGCCTTTCTTGTCCCAGAAACATAATCTGTTAGCAAACCTATGGTTACTCTTTCAATTTTTGCATAATTCGCGTCTAAACTTTGCAAAATGAGTGTTTTTCGGAGTTAGAGAAAAAAGGCCAATTACCTGTTTTAAAATATGTATTGCTATTACTTGTAGCACTATTACATCACACTAAAACATTACATTTTCTAACTAGCTAAAATGGCATCTAAAGATGGTTATACAGTTGAAACCAAATTGAAAATGAATTCCCGAAAATACTCAGTATACGTCAAAAACTACATTTTTGTATTTGTTCAGGCGACGTTTTTTGTTACATCTCTTTATTCCGTTCGGTTCCGACATGGTAAGCAATTTATGTACTTCTTGTCGTTCTAGTTGCTGTAAAACAGGAAAGCAACTCCATTCGGCATAGGAGACATGTCAGGTGCAATTAAGGCAGTTAATGTTTGAGGTTTTCAATGTTTGAGGTCTTTGTCTATATCCAACATTAAAAGATTTTTTTGCTGAAAGTACTCTTCACTTCCTTCACCACCTTCATCGTCATTGCTTCCCTCTTTATCCATGTATACTCTATAAATACAACACAGCATACCCCCTATTGGGAAATTGGCCTTTTTTCTCTAACTCCAAAAAACACTCATTTTGCAAAGTTTAGAGCAGAATCATGCAAAAACTGAAAGGGTAGCCATAGGTTTGTTAACAGATTGTGTTTCTGGGACAAGAAAGGCTTCTACTCTAACTAGTTTTGTATCTGGTCACTCATGGTGCAAGAAGATAATGAATGACTCTCAAAGTCATATGATTTTGCGATTTCTGCAATTTCAGAGTCAAATATTTCAATGTGCAAAATGTCAACCACACATATCTTTATGTTTTTGGATACTACTTTTTAGTGGGTATTTACTGATATTTGCACTATAGCGGTACACTGTTGCCACAAGAATATTTGGTCGGTCAAAATTGCGTTAAAAAACAATTTTTCGTACATTTTTGAGTGACTTCTGACCTTTGCGCCAAGAGTCGTCCACAAATATTTATGTACTTACAGTTAGTGGGAATATAGTAGAACACAAAATAATTGTCAGTTCCACGGTTCACTCCTAAAACAAAAAGTATTGGCTTGTCTAAGTTGGCATGTTTGTATTGAAAAAAAGAGCAAAGTCCAACTTTGACCTCCCAAAACAGAAAGAAAAAAATTTTTTTTTTTTTTTGCAAAATAAAAAAACACGTGTTTAATAATTTTAAACAAAGACCATATTCTGAAATTTTCAGCAAAATCAAAAATGTCGAGTTTTTTGACTGCCTGATTCTTAAAAAAAAACGGCTCTTAAGCAGTTAAGTTACTGCTCCTAAGCCAGGGCTGGGGCAGAACTACACTTAATACATGGCTAGCTCGGTTATACCTTCCAGAGACTGCAAAAGTATGAAGCAGTAAGTCAGTAGTTTTTAGATGAAAAAAACGAGTTGGCGGTGTATTACATGTACATTTTATAGTATTGTTGTTGATTTTAAGATTTTAGGTGGCTTGTACAATCCAGCTGACGGCCATATTGACCCGTACTCCCTCACTATGGCCTATGCTGCCGGAGCCAGGAAGTATGGTGCCAGTATCCTCATCAATAACCCCGTGACTGACCTGAAGCACCGGCCAGATGGCAAGTGGGACGTGACGACACCAAATGGAACCATCGTGGCACAACGCGTCATCAATGCTTCCGGTAAAATCCTCGAAGTTTTTGGTTAGATGCTATCAACGATAGCACAATGGGAGGTCATGGGAAGTCACTGTGACTTACTAAAAATTCCTATAAGGAAAACTTTGCTGACTGTTTGGAAAATTTGGAAACAGTTTGGAAACATTAAGATTTTTCTTTTTTAAAAAAATAGTTACAGAAATTTTTATTAATACCTAGTTATTTTTCATTAGATGTTATGTATGTACGATATGTGTACACTCGTACTTTATAATTTGGTACAATTTGAAATTACATTAAGTAAATGGAGTCCCCCCCCCCTCAAAACGATTAGTTCGGGCCGTACTTGGATGCAATTTATCACCTTCTAGTTCTTATCAATTGATTGATAAAATACCAAAGCCATTCTTTAAAATAGGAGGATATGAGGCAAACTAAAATAGTTAAGATAACTTTTATTTTTCAAAATGAAGAATTTGGAAATTTGATTTGAAACTTATAGTTATAAAGAAAGAACGACGTATTTTATAACACAGCTTGCATTGAAATATTATTTTTCATTTTAGGTAGTCGATTTGTCCCTTAAAAATTAAAAAGAAAAAGTGGAAAAAAAGCACTTTTTGTATAAGACAAAGTGAAAAATAAGTTATTGTACAAATAAAACATTTTATACTTGCTTAATTAAAATATAGGTAAAAGCTGTGGCTTGTTCAGATATTAATAACGGACATTTTTGCAGTGAAGGGCATAATTTGCTTCTTGCTCTTCGATGTCCTTTACTTACGTTAAGAAGTGGGTACTGAGTTGCTACTGTCTGATTTTCTTTGGTAAAAGCTTCCGCGTATTTGTGCATGCGTCAGGTCTTCTCTGATCTTACAAAATAGGGGTGATAAGTAAGTCATGGCTCCCTGCGATCCTTAAGCGGCTAGCCAGACGCGCCGAAGAACAAAGGAAATCCAGTACAGGGCGAAGTTACCGTTGTCGCCGCTTGTGGCACTGATCTCCAAGGGTTGTTTTGCTGGTATTTCTATTATAAAAATCTGGATTTCGCTTTGCTTTTCAGTGAAAACCGCTTTTTTTCTTTCAAGTGATTTTTCTGTTCATGCATTATTCATCGAAACACATCCCACGATACTTGATTGCACATTAATTTCATGCGTTCTTTTTTTTTTTTTTTTTTTTGGTTTTTTGTGAATGTTGTTTTAGAGTGTCTATTGCAAAGTATTGACGAAAATCATTTTCATTCTTTCGCAGGCACTTTTTTTTTGTATTTTAGTTTACAATTTAATTCACAACTGGTATTGGCGCTATAAGAACGTTGGTATGCTCATTGTCTTCACTTAAAAATAATCTGAATCTCTGAAAAGTTTAAATTCATTCATATATTCATTATATTTTATTTTATTAAACTTTTTCTTTTAATTTTTTCTTTATTTATTTTTTGAGATTCATTAATTTTCTGTTAAATACAAAATTTTAATAGGAAAGCAATTTGAATTGATTGGGGCAAAAAATGAGTTATTTGGCTGAGCTGCATATGCTAAGATCTCAATATCTGTCCTTCTTCTTTCTTTTATTTTTCCTTCGTTCTCGGGCTATTTTCGTGGCACAAGGTTTTTCATTGGTTATTGCTTTCATTTTTATATTGCATGATTATTTGAATATATTTCACCCTAAAAAAATAATAAAAATAAAATAAAATAAAATTTTCTTAAACATATGTGGAATTAAAATACAGTCCCCCCCAGGGGGGGCTGTATTCGTGGTTCGTTCTGTAAAAAACAGTCCCTCCCTCAGGGGGGACTGTATTTTAATTGACCTTCCTCTGACCACCCTCCCCCAATTCGGAAGGACGGGCCTGCATCTAACTGCATTTTAATTGAACTTTTACGTTTTCTTCGGCGCTTCTATAAATGTAATTTTAGAAGAATCAGCTTTCCTTTTTGCAACTCTGGTTAAAACGAAAGTGAGGAAAATGTAATCCTTTAAATAAATGATTGTCCCTTGAATATATAAAGCTATCTTCTAAATCAGATGTGAACGTAATGTTTCACGTAAATGTAGTTTCGAAGACTGCATGTGTTATGACTTTTAAACAATCTTTAAATTGTTTCATGTGCATTATAAATGTTTTAAACTGTGAACACATAACAACACTATGTACACTGCTCGACATTGAAAATGCAACACCAAGAAGGAGTGGTCAGAAATTGATGAAATTTGGTAAGAAGACAGAGACAGCATGGAACAATAAGTGATATTTATTTCAAAATTAATAAGCAAAATTTAGAGCGAGGACGGCGTCGGCTCAGTAAGAAGTAGGACCACCGCGGACAGCGATGCACGGAGAAACACGTCTAGGGATGGAGTCAATAAGCCTGCGGATGGTGTCCTGAGGGATGGCACTCCATTCCCTTTCAACCATTTGCCACAGTTCGTCCTCTGAATGAGGCAGTAACAGGTTCTGCAAACGGCGTCCAATCACGTCCCACACATGTTCGATTGGTGACAAGTCAGAAGAGTATGGTGGCCAGGAAAGCATCTGTACACCTCGTAGAGCATGTTGGATGATTCGAGCACTGTGAGGCCGGGCGTTATCCTGTTGAAAAATTGCATTTGGCAGACCCTGAAGGGAGGGGATTGCCACTGGCCGCAGTACATTGTCTACATATCGTTGGGTCATCATAGTGCCCCGAATACAAACTAGAGCTGATACGGAATTGTATGCAATAGCGCCCCAAACCATTATGCCACGTTGTCGCGCTGTGGGGCGTTCCACAGTTACTGCCGGATTCGATCTTTCTCCACGTCGACGCCACACACGTATGCGATGACTATCGCTGGACAAACAGAAGCGGGATTTCATTTGAGAACACTACGGTTTGCCATTCTGCCATCCACGTCGCTCTGGTGCGGCACCATTCCAAACGTTAGAGTCTGTGCTGTGAGGTCCATGGCAGTCTTCTTAGCGGGCGCCGTGATTGCAGGCCACGTGCAACCAGTCGACGGGAAATGGTTCTGGCCGACACAGGAACATCCAGGCTGCACCTGCACCCCTCAATGTGGCTACATTTCCTCTTTCCAACCATCTCCGACACAGCCGATGCACAGTGCTTGCATCCATGTGGGTATCAGCTGCAATTTGACGTATGGACCAACCTCCCCTTCTCAGTCCGATCACCATACCCCTTGTAAAGTCGTCTATATGCTGGAAGTGTCTTCGTTGAGGACGGCGTGGCATTTCCTCCTATCACACGTATCCTTCGAGACAAAAACCAAATTTCTCCGATAATTAGTCTGGCAGAAAAACCAACATGAACATAGCCCACTTTTCAACTCCATTCTCTTATATCTTACTTCACGTGCGTCGGAGAGCTGCGCATTTCATATCATTTGCATAACTCAGTGACGTGCGTCTACGGTAAAATTTGCATGAATTTCTGACCACTCCTTCTTGGTGTTGCATTTTCAATGTCGAGCAGTGTATTTTGATGTTTTTTTTGTTTTTTTTTTTCATCAAGACTGAAACAGTTTTACTCCCAGAAATCAAGTCTTTACACGCATGTTATTACTATAGCCGTCCCTTTAAAAAGCCGCACCGAACCCTAGGAGATCAGCGCCAAATGACTGAAGTGGCAGAAATTATAAGTTCTGCATGTACGTTCTTTTTCGCCCGTCTGGACAGCCGTTTAAGGACCGCAGGGAGCCATGAGTAAGATAACAATAAGGGGAAGAATAATAAGAAGCATTTTGAACCGTATGAAACGTAGAGAACGATGCTTATTTCAAATGCATACTTTAGTTGACTGTGTCAAAAGGGTAGCAAAAATGCAAGTTTTAAATTGAAAATTTCGGAAAGTGCCCACTCACAACCCATCACCCCTTTTTTAAGTGGAATGGTTCCCGAGTGCTAGGCGCGGTTTTCAAGGACGGACAGTACCTCATGCTCTTACGTTTCGATGAAGATGCTTATACTTTATGTTTCTATTTTGAATGTTAACGCATTTTTCGATCCATACTTTAATGCACAGCGTTACTTTTTCATCTAACATATGTTTGAATTTTACAGGCTTTTGGGCTCATGAAATTGGAAGACTATTAGGAAAAGAGTTACCTTTAGTTCCGGTTCAACATCAATATATGATCACGAAACCAATCAAAGAAGTGCAGAATTTAAAGGTAAAAATAAAATTATTTGTAATAACAGTGTTTTACGAGAATCAAACGGAAATGTTCTGTATGTAAGTTCAATAAACAGTGATCTTTATTTATTTTTTTTAAATTAATCTAAATAAAGACTCAAGATCAAGAAAAATAGGTAAGTGCTTGATATTTAATCATAATCATTATGTTATAAAGCTGATACGTTTCATACACATTTTCAACTGCTTTTCACTGTGTAGGCGTCTAAATGTACATTTTTAGATCATGTTGCAGTGTCTACTTCATATGATTAGATTCGTTTTCACTAGTTTAAGGGTTTAGTAAAACTTGAAAAATAGGTATTTATATCGAAATTTGAACCCAAATTTTTCATTTAGTTTACTTTAATATGATGAGCGTTTGATTAGGAGAAATTCTCTCGATTATTGTGGGATTGCAGATTTTGGTATACGAATTATCATCTAAGTAGAAAATGCACTAAAAACTCAAACTCCCCAACTTAGTGGTTCGTAGCGCAAGCGATAACGAAACTTTTTCATTGGCCAATAACTTCGGTTTTGTTCAACTTATGGAGTTTCTTTTTTTCTTTGTCATCGTATAAATTCTATAAAAGGAGTTTTTTTTTTTTTTTTTTTGGACAATTTATTTTAAGGGCGTATATATCCGAGCCGAAAGGACCTGGCCCCTTTTCTCAAATAAATTAAAATTTACTCATCGTAAACAAGAATTTTATTATTTTCAAACGTAAATTTGGAACGTCGCATAATATTTGAAATGACTCTTTCCGAAATAAAGCTATACGCTTCGCCTTTTAGGTAATAATTTCAAGAGTTTCATTACAAATAAATTTACCGCTTAGTTATAATGACATAGAGAAGCCTAAACGGTTATTAATACAAAACAATCAAATCAAAAACGATCTTAGTATCTTCCACCATCCATTGTAATGAAATATAGTTGCTTGGAAGCGCTATACGAGTATATCTACGAAACTAAGGATACAAAATTTTCGTCAGCATTCAAACAAATTTTCCATAGTGAGCTAAACCCCTACCAAACTGAATCTCTTGCCCAGTTTTCAATAATAATAATAATAATAATAATAAAAGTGTATGATGTTTCTTATGGTTTTAAAATTTGATATTAAGAAAGATCTTATTGTAAACTTTTACTGCTGGCATAATTTCTTCCATAGCATTTTCGCATATTTTAGAGCTTAGAGTAAAATTTTATCATCTGATTCACTCTATTTTGAATGATTCAAATGCAAATATTACACTGCCCAATAAATTTTGGACCAATCCCTATGTAGGGGGTACACGAAAAACAAAAACGTCAGCAATGAACTCACACAGCAAAAAAGCTTGGAAACCTCTGATCTAGATCAAAACCTTGTCCAATGTGCATGTGACTCTTTCACTCTTCAGAAAATTTTGCTCACCTCTTTGGGAAACTGATGTTTCCCTAAACGGCAGCAGAATTTTCTTCAGCAAGTAAAATTTAAAGCGGCTCCGAGAAATATTTAAAAATAAGATGTTAAACTACCAAATCGCCAGTAACAAGCTACATGTGGATTATATCCCAGAAAATACGGTAGAAATTTTCGTTCGCTGAAATTAGAGATATTTTTTTCTTACAACATTTCCCCCCCCCCCCCCCTTCTCAACTAATAAATATTCTGCAAACTTGCTCAAGATTCTGCGACGCACATCGCAGCGTCGTGCTGTATCTGCTATGGGGCCTCCATATCATGTCCCACAATATAATTTGACATTGCGATTGGTTATGTCATGACGATTGATTTTAATGATTAATTTTTGATAAAGTAGAAAATTAACCAGTTTCCTCGATTTTTCTCATAAAGAGGACATTTTTGTAAAACATGCAGGTGATTAAGCTTGCATTTGCGAAATGATTGTAACAGCATTCCTTTTTCAAGACAGAACCACCCGTGCTGCGACATTTAGAGGGATCATTTTATCTGAGAGCTGAGCGTGGGGGTCTTCTGGTTGGACCCTATGAATACACCCACAAGATGAAAGTCATAGAAGAATGGTCCACGCAAGGTGTCCCAAAAGGTCGGTTTCCTCAAATGCATTTTGGGCAGAAGGAAACGATTTCTAAAAGTTATTTACTCACTTCGAAATGAAATTTTTAGAGTTTACAGTGAACTCTCACTTATACGCCGCCTCATTTATGCGCCTTTCTCACTTATATGACGATTTTAAATGGTCCCAGCACATTCCATAGCAAAATAATGACATTATCATTCGTTTATGCGTCGCTCTAAAAATAAATATTTCACTTATGCGCCGAATTTTCCCAAAAATGTAAAAAATTTATTTTCCTTAAAAAATAAGCATTTTTCTTCACTTTCCTCTTTTATCTTTCGCCTTTATTGCTCACGGGAGGTACTTTTTTCCGCATGAACTAGAGCTCGGAGAGGGACAATTATCTATTATGAATCGTTTTAAAGAGAACAGTTTGTAATTAGGTATGCTACAATTTTTGTTTTCTCTTTATCATTGTAGTTACGTTACAGTAACTGCCAAACCGTGGTAATATGTCCCGCTTCTATAGAAATATTCTTATTCATTCTCTCATTAGAAACTATGTTGCGTTTTAGTACATTAAATAGGCTTGTTCACTTATACGTCTCTTTCACTTATGCGACTTTTTCTGTTAGTCTCTTGGGCCGGCGTATAAGGGAGAGTTCACTGTATTTCGTTTTGTTTTGATGTAAAAGTTATGTGCAGTCAAATATGTCAATATATGTCAATGCAACTCAACGTGCTTTTTAAATTACCGAGTTAGATAACTGAGCACGATTTGAACGGCTGGTTCAACGGTGTGCTCCAGCTTTTTAACAAACTAAGAAGAAACTCCACTTTTGGCAGAGAATACTCTTCAAAGAAAATCAACATTGACGTTTCATTTTAAATTATGTATTAGCTGAAATATCCAGACGCATAAAAAACTTTCTAGTTATATTTTGTATCAAATTCATTCACAGTTCAGATTGGAAGCTTAGAACGAGTCATATAAATAAATGTCTTAAATTAAGTCATATAAATTTTGCCAAAAATAAGTTTCAATAAAAAATTAAAAGAAAAAAAAGAAAGAAAGAAAGAAATAGATAGAGGAAGGCCGAGGAATAATCCTTGGATTGAAGATTAAGGCCGGAACAGCCCCTCATCATCATCATCATTACGGCCTTCAGCCACGAGGATGATGAGAAATAAATACAAAAATAAAGCAAAATATATTTAAATATAAACATTATTGTCAATTAATAGCAGGATAAGATTTCAATAATCATCAAGCCTTTCAAACAGAAAGTGATGTTTTCCCTCCCAAGTATTCCATTTTTGTAAAAAATGTGTCACTTCGACAGACCGCGAACGCGAAACTATGCACATTCTAATGCAACTCTTATGACCAAATAGCAGTGCTGTTTATAGGATAGCTCAGCAGTTTCAATTTATTGCATTCGTTGACCAGTGTTTCTTTCAGGCATCTCTACGGGAGGGGGGGGGGCACTGCCCTCCCGGAGAAAGTCAATTGCCCCCCTCCCCCCAGAGGAAAACACAGTTTGCACTATCATACACAGAAAATGAATTTTAAAAAAGTAAAAATTTTAAATGAGCAAATAAGTAAAAATTAAAGAAATAAAAAAGTAAATATTTAATATATGAATATAAAAATAAAAGAAAATTAAAAAATATATTGAGAGGTGGCATCAAAGATATCCAACAATTGCATTTTAGAACATGTATTTCGAAAAAAATACCGGGGAGACTTTGTGAAACCCATCCTTTTTCTATTGGCATCATCAAAGATCGCCTGACCGTTTTTTTATTATTATTTTTTTTGTGGGGGGGGGGGGGGGTGAGGTAGTCAATTTCAAAACACTTATTGGGAGAGTTATGAGCTGCATCAATTTTAATAATTTTGTGAAAGATAGTCTAAAAAAACGTTTTTAGGATCTCATTTTTAAAAATTCAGAGAAATTATTCGTGAACGTTACGCCTTCACGTAACGTCGGTAACGATGGCCTGAAATTGACGTACAGACTTCAATTTCGAAAGTGTTTCAGAAGAGAATATCAAATCGCATTCCTTTCCTCTACTGTCATAAAAGATGGTCAATTACTGCATTTTAATGATTTGAACTTCAAAGCTTTCCGGGAGGGGAGGAGTCCTGAACTTAATTTTTATCTGATTTTTCTCAAAGATAGAAGCTTATGAATGCATTTTTTGAATCTCAATTTTCGAAAGTTCTCTGGGGAGAGTTAGTGGACATACATTTTCTCAACGTTCAAAGGAGGCTTACTATTGTTCTGCCAGGACTTCAATTTGGAAAATTTTAAGAGAAAAAGCCCAAAACCCATCCCTTTCTTAAACACCATCAAAATGCACTAAAGTTGTGTATCAAGATTTTAATTTCAAAAACTTTTCTGGGCTAGAAGAGATCCGTTCCGCAATAATAACCCCAGTAGAGACGTCTCACATTTACGTTTTTAGTACATTAATTTCGGAAAAATACTTAAAGAGTGAGACGAACCATATTTCTCTCCCCAACTTCTTCAAAGATAGTTTACAATTGCGTGTTTAAGACTTCAATTTCGATTTTATTTTTCTGAAGAGAGTTCCAACTCTTGTCCCTTTCTCTGAAGTCATCAGAGATGACCAACTATAGCGTTTTTAGCCCTTCAATTTCAGAAAAACTCTGGGGGAGAGTCTGTGATCCCCTTACATATCACCAAAAATGACCTAAAATTGCGTATTTAGAGCTGCAATTTCGAGGGTTCGAACTGCATCATTTACTTAACGTCATTAAAGATAATCGACATTTGCATATTTTGAGCTTCAATTAGGAAATTATTCCTTAGCAGTGCCTCTGAACTCCCAAAACGTTGTTGAAAATTCTGCAAAATTTTTGTTTTTCTCCCTTGAAACTCTCTTTCCCCGACATCCGTGTCGTCCCTTGGCAACTGCGGATCCTACTTCTGGTTTTGTTATTTATTATGAGACGGGGGAGGAAAGTCAAAGAGCAATTTTAGGGCTCAAATGGGGGGCTTCCAGGGCCGTCATTTCAAGTTTTTCTAGAGGGCTAGAGAGTCAAGTTTTTCTAGGGGGGGGGGGGCAAAGGGTCCAAACACAACACAATGTCATCGGAAAACATAAAAAACCACGCTCACTTACATTTATACACATTAATTTCTCAAATTCCCGGGGGTGGCAATTAACCCCCTGACCCCCCTAAATGACGAGCCTGGGGGCTTAGAGAAACTCCCCAAGAGGCAGTTTTAGGCGATTTCCGGTTGCTTTTGACTGTCTTTCATTACCCCCCCCCCTCCCCCACCATTTTAGATTCGCCAATCTTTTTGCCTCTCCGGATTCTCGAAGTGGCCCCCCGGAGCAAAATGTCTGAAAGAAACACTGTCGTTGACTATACCATCCTTGAAGATCAAGAAATATTCGTTCTCTCTTTTCTAGGTTTTGGGAAAGAGCTGTTCCAGGGTGACCTTGACCGTCTGACGGATCACTTAGAAGTGGCCATGAATCTCATACCCCTTATAAGAGAGGCTGATGTACAGACGGTAGTGAACGGGCCGATCATGTACACTCCGGACTTAATGCCCATGTTGGGTCCATGCAATGACCTGCCCAACATGTGGTTAGCTGTAGGTTTCGGGTATCATCAGTTTTCTAGTAAATTGTTAATTTTAAGCATTCAAATAAAATTTGATTTATTAAAGTTCTCAAAGTTACCCCTTAACCTATAAGTAATTCTCAAAGTTATGATGAGATGGTCAAAATGTTTTCTTAAATATTTTCTAAGAGCCTTAGTAGTCTAGTGAAAATTCTTCGGTTATAATTTTAAGGGAAAAGTTCATGTACTGTTGAAATTAAGGTCTACACTCAAGAGACTAATGAAATTCTTACGTGGACGGTCGTATTCACTAACTAAATGGTCTCTTGGCTCTAATCGAGAGTTGAGTCGCCTGGGGAATAACGACTATTTTTGTCATCTATAAAACTGATTTCTGCAAACGAAATCGGCCAATCGTACCCGGTTCTTTCCGTTCTACAGAGCGTAGGAATTGTTAGGTCTGAGAGATAAGTAAACCGTTTATAATGCGAAGGAATAAAATATCTTCGTGAAAACTTTTATTTTCAAGCTAAACTCTATACAGTGTGTTTCTTATCTAACGTAAATTTCTAGACTTTTTCATTTGTTTGAAAATGTTAATAGTGTCATTATCTTTTTTTTTTTTTTTTAATTTTATAGTTAAAATTAAGAAGTATGTTTGAATTGTGCTTTTCATGGGAGAAGTAGACTCAGCTAGCTGCGCCTGTATTCATCATTTTTCAATTAGGACTGTATTGCCAGCGCCGCATCTTCGATTTTTCCGAACCAGGGCAAATCACGAAACAGCCGAACTTACCCACCTTCCATCAAGTTCTTATATTGAGTTTCAATCAAAGAAACAAATAAAATGCGAATTCCGCCCCGGGAAAGGGTATTGCTTTTTTTACCATAATACCATTTACAGACCTAGTACATTCCCAGTGGTCCCACGTAGTTTCTGGTAGCATCCAAGGCTCATCACTAAAAGGTAGGGTGAGGTGGACAAAAGTACATTTCCCAAGACCTTCCACCCATTCTTCCATGTAGCACCTCTATCGGCGGATACCATGAATACAGAATTTTGACACTCAGTTTCCCCACCAAAAGGAGACACTTGGGCTTTCTTCGATACGAAACTGCAATAGGAATTCAACTTTGCCAAGAGTCTTCAAAGCATTTTCAGTAAATAGCTAAGATTTTTTAACTATAAAAAAAATATGAATTGTTAAATAGTTTTCAAGTCAAGTGTAAAGGAATAATTATGTGACGGATATACCTAAAATGCAAATCATCGACATCGATGTCTCACCCTTGGCTTAAAAAAGTTAATGTCTTGTGAGGCTGAAGAAAGGTAAAACGGGAAGTATGTTTTTGGTTCTGGAGAAAACTGTACAAAGAGAGTTGAATGTCTTTTTCTGAATACACATTTAAAGTGATTTCAATAAAACCTTCGAAAATATCAGACATTTGTATTAATTTTAACTTTTGTAAATTCTTTTGAAATGTTATTACCCAAGTAGCATCAACTCATCGGATTTTGCTCGGCCGAACAACTAACTCCTCGTAAACTGATCCCGTAACGCACAACGATATCGTTCCGATCAGTATCCGAGCACGGTTTTCGATGAGCTACTTTTCATCGGAAAGCGATATCCTTCCGATCAATTTTCCCGATGAAAATAAGATGAGCTATATTCCATCGGAAAATGATATCCTTCCGATCACTTTTCCCGATGAAAATAAGATGAGTTATATTCCATCGGAAAATGATATCCTTCCGATCAAGTTTCCCGATGAAAATACAATGAGCTATATTCCATCGAAAAACGATATCCTTCCTATCAAATTTCCCGATGAAAATTAACGGAGCTATGTGTTATTGGAAAACTATGTACTTCCAATCAAATTTCCCGATGAAAATATGCCAAGCTACAGATTTCATCGGAAAGAGGTCGTAAAGATCAAATTTTCTGATGAAAATTTTCCCAATCTCAAATTTTTGTTAAATATGCAGTGTTGGTCTCATTATTCGTAGACTTGGTAGCGTGGTGGTAGAGCGTTGGCTTTCCGCGCTGATAACTCGGGTTCGATGCTGGAGTTGGCCAGTCGCAAATGGTTGGGGGAAATAAAAAAGAGGTTCCAAAATTCACTGCCACGGAACTAAACTGCGCTCTTTTTTTCTCTTTTTTCTTTAAATTGATCCAACTCTCATCGTATTTTGATCCAAAATTTATCGCCACGGAACTACACTGCTCGTATATTGATCCAACTCTCATCGTATTTTCATCCAAAATTGATCCTAAATTCATCGGCACGGGACTGCACTGCTCGTAAATTGCTCCAAATCTCATCGTAAACTCATCGGATTTTGCTGCTCGGATTCTGATTGGCCGATGAGACATATTGGAGCAATTCCCGATGAAAACTCATCGAAATCCGATCACCGGCCGATGAGAATCTCATCGGGTTTCGATGAATGGCGATCATCGGCCGATGAGATTATGCTGCTAGGGTATTCTTTTCAAACAAGGCGCAACCACCATATCGTAGTAGTAGCTAGAGTGAGCTTTAAAAAGTTAAACAAACTCTGAAATTCGACAAGTAATTTATATTGCCCAAATTTAAGACATTTATCCACCCCCACACCTCTTCTCCTTTTTGTCTGTCAACGGCAAAATTTTCATTTGGCACAAAATTAATATTGCTCATGCATGTAGTGTTTTGACGACGGAAATCAGGAGACTTTGAGAAATCTTGGCTTCTAGTAATTGGTAGAAATATTTTGAAACATCTGACATATAATTGCATTTTAAATTGAAAGATATTTCTTCTGGTCAAAGTGATTAGTGATTTTTTTTTATTTATTTTTTTTTTTTAATTTTTTAATCTTCTTAATGCCTTTCAGATACGGAATCATCCATTCAGGTGGTGCAGGAAAGTACATAGCTGAATGGATTCTGAACGGTGAACCTCCGTTTGATTTAGTTGAAACAGATCCGGATCGTTTCGGGAAATGGACTACGAGGTATTAAAAATTTTGCCTATTCTCTATGCGCTTGATATGTGTCTTGACGTCTTACCAATTAAAAAAAAAAAAAAACTTTCTATTTAAACAAATCATATTAGTTGTTTGTTTAGGTGCATTAAAGAGGATCGTGGGTTCGACTTTTGCCCATAGTGTAAAATCCTTGTGGTCTCAGCTGTAAATAACTAAAGTGTCCAGCGTCTTTTGGCAATGGCCCCCAATCTTTCGATAGTTTGTTGACTGTGGACCATTGAGAAGTAATAAATCTTAGAGAGAATGAAACCTCATATTCTTGAAGTCAGAATCTTATGCTTAAGTATAGATTTTAAAGTTAACTAATGAGAGAACACCAATTTCACGTAAAGCGTGTCAACCAATCGTCGTAGTTTAACCATGGTACTTAGTGTCTTTATCTCTGCCAATAATTGAACTTGCTCTGTCTTGTTACTAATTCTAACTCTAAACTCTGGCACGTCACAACATATTGTTTAATTTCTTCAGAGTGAATATTTTGTTCTAACTGCAAACTCCAAAGAAAATGAGGGCGATAATTCTTGCCTTTCTTTTCCAGGGATTATGTCTTCAACAAGTCCAGGGAGACCTATGGCATGAATAACAATTATACTTATCCAAAAGAGGAACGATGGGCAGGGAGGCCGACGAGTCGTGTTCCTGGTGCTTACGAGTTAATGCTTAAGAGAGGAGCCGAGATGAGTTTTCATGCAGGTGAAGGAATGAATTACAATTTCCCAGTTTCATGTAGTAATTTTTCTGGTGCAGTCCACAAGAGCTGGAATCTGTTCTTCTGTGTGCTATCTTTGTCGACTGATGCCATTGCCACAGCACTTTCTCCACCAGATGGCGGCACCTGTGTAAAGTGCCTCCATCTGGTGAGTCAAAATAAAGGAAATACATAAAGTATATTTCTGACCCCCGCAAGAAGCCATCAATAGGTGTATTTCGTGATCATAACGTCACTTACAGAGTTAGATGTGTGTTATTGGTGAAATGAAAAAAAACCACGCCAGTGTCTTCATTGAAGTACGATCTGCTAAGACCAAAACTAAGTTAAAATTAAAAACTCTTTGCACCTGTTTAGATTTCTCAAACAGCAAATATAGTAGTCGCAGGCGAATAAATCATATTTTTAGTTGCAGACAAATAAATCATATTTTTCACGTCGGATTTTTTTTTTTTTTTTTTTTAAACCCATTAAATACAGTGGCTTCTTTTGTACCCCAGATGAAGCCACTTCGTTTAACTGAAAGAAAATAGTAAGAATAATAATAATAGGCTAGGTGGACTCGAACGAAGCCATTATGCCTCAAATGGATAACTGTTAGTTTATAGCAAACCTTATATGAATTGTTTCATTGTTTCTATTAACATAATGGTATTGACTACAAGACAGCCGATGTCTGTGGGAGGTTTGATCGATATTATTTTCAATTACTATTGTTGTTAAAATTATGTCTTTAGCTACTAGACGTAATATAAAGATGGCTGTAACACTTTAACATTAAATTTCACGTTCATTTCAGGTTGGGAGCAACCAGCATGGTTTGCCTTAGCAGGAGATGACAAAGGCTACAAACCCAGTTTCCACAGAACCAACTGGTTTCAACCAGTTGGCAGAGAATGCGCCCTCGTCATGAATAAAGCAGGAATCATTGATCTGACCCCCTTCGCAAAAATAGATATAAAAGGAAAAGATTCCAAATCTTTCTTGGATAGAATGCTAGCTAACAAGATCCCAAAGGTCAGTATCAGAGTATCAACTGTCTACAACTATGCAAATAAGACCCATGAACTAAATAGGGATGCCCATTATCCCGATAGTGACTGCGCACCTACCCCCCTCCTCCCCTGCACACAAGAAAGGAGAAAAGAACTCTAAAACTGTCAATACTTTAGTTTGCGCCATGACTCTCCCTCTGGCGAGCATTCCTGAATTATGAAAGATATTAATTTTATGCTCAAGCAAGAGTTATTTTATGTGAAGGAAAAGAATATTTTTATTTCCTTTTTGTCCAAATATATAACTTTTTAGCGAACTGAAATTGGTAACCAGTTCGTTGTTTTCTTTCTTTCTTTTAATACTTATTATAATGATTCATTTTTTTCTCCACCTGTTTTCTAAATCATACAAAAAAAATCTAACTATAAAGAAATGATAAGCAAACTACAGACTGCAGATAGGGTTTCTATTTCATAGCTGGTAGAGTTTTATTTTCTCCACATAAGTGCTAATATTTAATATTAAATAACTAATTTCTAAATTAGCCTAAGGTGTTCACCATGTCACATCAAAATTATACTGTTCTAAATTATACTTAATTTTATTTCTACTCTAATCATTCAAATAAGACTTTCAAACTATTTTGGTGTTTCAGATAGGGAAAACTAACATATCACACTTGTTAACGAACAGTGGAAAAGTGTATGCAGAGCTCACCGTCACTCGACTGTCAGATGATCACTTCTTCCTAATTACTGGTTCAGGTTCAGAAGTTCATGATCTCAGGTAAGCTACTTAGTTATTTAGATCCCCCCCTCCCAACTATGAGAATATCTCATAGAAGAAATATTGGTTGTTTTTAGTCCATTAAACAAGCATGTTAATGTCTATGTTTCATTTGAAATGTTTGAGCAGCATATTAAAGTTTTTAAAAAGCTACTCTAGATGAACTTTTCAAGAAGTTTGAAGAACGATTAAAATATGTTCAATACTTGTTTTCAGTAGTTTTTAACTTAGAAACAAAACTGTCTTATATTTATTTAACTGCTCAATTTGCTTATGAATATTTGTTTGAATCATGATTGCTTTGGAATTTTCTATGTAACTAAACTATGTAATATTTTAAACTCTGATTTTATGAACTGTACAGAAAAAGTTGGATTCTGTGTTCAAAATAAAAAGCGAAAAAGAAATCTTTATTTTTGGGTTTTGTCAGTATTTCCATTGCGGTATTTATTTATTTTTTATTTCAAAAAATATATTTTGTTCTTTATCAGTGCTATTTTAGTTAGCAAAGGTAGAGCTAAGTTTGCATCAGTTAGAAAAGTTTCAAGTACTTTTTGTAGAGTAAACGATGTATAGTTATTGTTTCTCACACTTGATATACTGTATAAGGCAGCACCGACACCAGGTAATTTTGCTGGAATATATGCATTACATTCGTGTAAAAATTCTGTTTCAGGTGGCTGAAAGATCACGCCCGTATGTGGAATGCACAAGTGGATTTCGAGAACATCACAGATGAAATGGCATGTCTCAGTGTTGCTGGACCTATGGCCAGACACGTTCTGTCTAAACTCACCCAAGAAGATTTGAGCAATAAGGCTTTCCCTTTCCTCTCTGCTAAATGCATTAACATTGCAGGTATTCCTGTTAGAGCCATGAGGATATCCTACACAGGTAAGAAAATTAAAGCGAGTTTCTAACTATAACATCCATTTTAACACTTTTTACCTACTGGTTACAATTAGAGTTTTAAAAAGGGCAGTAAGAAACTCTTTGGAAAGTAATTAAAAGCACAAGTAGCATACTTTTAAGGTTTGGAAAAACTAGTAAAACAAGTTAGAATTTGATTTGGTTAATGAGATAAAATAGCACTTATTTTTTAATAAAAAATTAACTGCCTGTATTTTTCAAAAGGATTAGACTATTCAACTGCATTTCCTGGAAATATGCACAACACATGCGGGAGGTGTGGTGCTATGTTTGCCAATACATGTGTGCGACATAATCTATTTGTGTGGATTTAATACAATTTATTTTATACATTGTACATTGCTTCATAACATATATTCATAATAGCATTTGGATTGACTTAAACACTAAACTGAAATTCTAATTTTAAACAATTTGCCAGAATTTAATTTACATATGTTATAAATATAGTTGAATTGAAAATTAAGAAATACAAAAAATACTATGAACTTGCTGTAGTTATGGTATTATTGTATGCATGGAGGCAGTTCAGTGACAATCCTAGGACATAATTGCAATATTTCCAACAAATTGCCATTTCTAATTTGTTTTGTGTTAAAATTACCTTTTTTTTGCAGGTGAACTAGGATGGGAATTATATCATTCTGCAAAACACAACTTGACTATGTATCAGGCTTTGTTAGATGCTGGCAAAGATGTGGGTATCGGGGATTTTGGAACTTATGCCATGAATGCACTAAGGATTGAAAAGGGATTTCGCATGTGGGGAGCAGAGGTAAGGCATTTTTTAAGGAGTACTAAAAGCATAGAAATTTTAGAAAAACTGACTAGTAGTAACATTTACACAATTGATTTGCCTTTATGAGCTTTCCTACCTTTTGGAATAGATGAATATGGACTCCAACCCCATTGAAGCAGGCCTGGACTACTTCATATGCATGGACAAAAGTGCTGATTTTAACGGTAAAGAAGCACTTCGCAACATTCTTCAAAAAGGGACGAATCGAAAGCTGGCATTTCTTAAAGTCGATGCAGATGATGTGGATCCAGAGGGCAATGAAAGCATCTGGTGCTCAGGCAGGGTAAGAATTAGCGTTTGCAAAATGTTAAAAATTTTGTGAGACTATTTAAGGTTTATTGAAAATGGCTCAAAGGTTTATTGAAAATGGCTTGGAAAAAGTACAAATGTGTGTAATGTTGCCACTTTAAAATTTATTTTTAACAGGTTATCCACAAATTTCAGCAGCATACTATAAATAAATCAATTACCGCACATACAAATAACACCTACACCATGATTTAGAGAAGTTCATTTTGGTCAGGGTCAGAATTAATGAGAACATTAGAAGTGTTTTCTAATTCTTGCATTTTTCAGAAACTCTTAAGGATTTATATACAAAATGCAGCTTTGCATTACAATCCTAAGAGTCCAGTTCGCGGAGAGATTACAGCAGTTTTCCATTTTGCCTATAAATGAAGTATACCATACAGCATCTACAATCTTTCTGAGCAGGGCTAAATCTTGGAACTACATCTGTACCTATCTTCTTTCAAGTTTTTACATTGTGTTGCAACAAAAACACACACAAATATACACATAGAAAGAGGATAAATTTGCCAGCAAAAAAGAAACCTGTGCTTAAGATATTCATGAACCCGAGAATCTTCATTTCATCAAACACTTAACATGTTATAAAGCAGTGAGTAACCACCCCTAAGCAAGGGCTAAGGCAGAAACATGCAATACACAGCCAACTCGACCATTTCGATCCATGGACGGCAGTTTCGAGCTTATTATGCTCTCATCAGCATGGAATACGAAAGTAGTCCAGTTGGAGGTATGTCTCTGAGGCATGTTAACATGTTCACAGACGCTCAGCTTTTCAAAATTGATACGTCTTACTAACATTTTTGAATTTCATTGAGAAATTTTTCTTTTGTCTCCTTAGGTTGTAGGATTTACAACATCTGGGTCTTTTGGTTACACAGTGGGTCATGCAGTTGCTTTTGCCTATGTACCACCATTCCTATCCACCCCTGGTACCCAGTTAGAGGTAGAACTGCTTGGTCAGTTCAGAAAGGCAGAGGTTCTCACTGGGCCTCCTATTGAAATTGAGTCTGTACGACAGAAGAAAAATATGAAGATGCCATAATGTGTGTGTGTGTGTGTGTGTTTTAAATTAAAATATGTTATTTTTATCTGCTTAAATCTCATGCATTTTTTTTCTATTAAATACTTTTGCTAACATGCTATAAAAAAATGCAAAATATGCAGAGCTTGCTTCAAAAGCATATCATTACTTAAATGTCTAAGTCTGTTAAAAGATACTTGTACTGTATACTCTCACTCAAAATCGAACAGAAAACTTCTATGGAAAACATTATGCCTGTAAACTTGTGTTAGGAGCTACTACTACAATCGCTGGTTTATACAGCTGCTGTGACAAATTTAAATGCTTTTCTGAAGTTTAAAGAGACCTCTTCATCAGAATGTCTTCAAAAAAAATGAATAAACAGTAGGGGCTTGACTATTAAAATACTTCTACTTTGGAATTTCTTTCTTTCATTCATTATTATTTATTGTATTAATAGGTTTTACAAAGCCTTCATAGCTTTGTAGTTAAAATTTGGGAAAAAAAAGGGTTGACTAGCTAAAAGAAGTGGGAATGGAGCCTCCTAATCTTTAATAAATTACTATTTTCAATCTGAGAAATGGACATAAGAAAATTATATCAAGTCTAGAACATTTTTCACCTTTATTTCTGATGTAACAAACATACAAGTGCACTTAGTTGCAATTAGATTGCTGACACAAAATTTAAAACTATTATGCTAAAATTAATATATGAATCATAAAATCTACTTTATATATAATGCCGTACTTTGAAATAAACAATAAAATAAAAAATTTCTAAATTAAAAATAGTACCCAATTAAAAGATATATTACAATGATTCTAAAGTACACCAATTAAATTATAAAATAAATAAAACTCAGGGGGGGGGGCAGTAAAATTATAATGTAACTACTTTTCATGCTTAAAGAGTGTTCCATTAAAAAAGTTTTGGGTTGATGTTTCACTTGTTAGTGTCTCAGGCTTACAGTGGAAATGAGTTCAAAACAGAAATCTATACTCTGTTCAAGGAAAAGATTGACCAAAAGTAAACAAAAAGATTGCATGAAGGTTCACCACAAAGCTACTTTAGGTGATAATCTCTTGAATAAACAAAAAAGTATACTAATCATTTTGGTATTAGCCATCTGTTTGGCAACAATTTGTTCTTTTCCATGTGATTGACATTGCCGAATGGCACATTTCTTTCTTTTTTTCATCTAAACTATCTTTCCCATGAATGTAGTCCAGTCTGTTGAAGAAGCTTGAGACATGTCAAACAAAACATCAACCACAGAAAACACCTTGGCCAGCTAACAAGCCCAAAAAATAGTTATATTATTCACCCTGAATATGAAGGACTCAAATTCAGGATTGGAAGGGGGGGGGGATAATACATATAAAACTAATAATAACTACACAAACAAAGAAAATAATTAACAAAGTAAAATCACAGGATAATTCATCATATTCCAAGTTTTTTAACTTCTATCAACAAATTAAAAATGATTTAGTCCGGCACAATGTGTTGAAGAACAGAGTTATAGCTAGATTTTTTTTTTTTTTTATCAAGGCATTAAAACACTCTGAATTTTTTAGAGGAAGAAAATTTACTCGGTAGGAGTGAAACATAGTAAATTTAAAATATAAAATCTTCACACACACAACTCAAAACAATATACAGTAAATATATAAAAGTTTTGCAAGATTATGCCTTATAATTTCAATTATGTGTTCATAATAGAGGTGAACTTTTTTCATTAATTTATGTGCAAATTTTGAAGATAACCAATGTTTAACATTGATACAGTAGACCCTTGTTTTACACAGGGGTGTGTTATGCATAAATTAAATCTGCCTAAATTAAGACAATACTAGTGTAAAAATAGAATTTATGTTCATTAGATGAAAAAAACACACCATTCTAGTGACATAGTAATCAGTTTGGCTGGTGATCAGTTTGGCTAGTTTCTAGTGACATAGTAATCAGTTTGGCTGGTGATCAGTTTGGCTAGTTTCTAGTGACATACTAATCAGTAATTATTTCGATATATATGGATAAATAAGCACAAAGTGCATAATGAAAACAAAAACGCGCAGAGTTTAGAAAATAGAGCTGCTTATGATAAGTCTTTTGGCAGTCATTACGTTTTCTTTAGTTTTTTGCAGGGCATCAAAGCATCTATGATCATTTGCATCACTTCAATGATAGAATCTTCCTTCTTTAACAAATAACTAAGATTATTTGAATGTGAAAGTTTTTTATTGTGTGTCATGGATGTTGGTATCATCGTTGGCTTGGTCCTTTTGTCAATTCTAAAATCTTTTCTGAAAGTAAACTCTGAATTGCATGAGCTTTAATACTTCTGAGAAAAAGATCTGGAAACAATCACAAAAAAAATTTCTCTATGGCTCAAACTTGTTTAGTAGCATGCCAAAATGCAGTTTAATGCATGTTAGCTGAAATCTGCGGAGTTTGAATTTTGAAAGAGGATAAAATTTTATCTGTTTGCCAAGCTGTATCAGCCTAAAACAACATGAAGAAGTCAAATCTTAAACCGCGTATAGTTAAATCCATTGCAAAATGAGACTGCGTAAAATGAGGATCTAATGTATTAATTAACGATTATTGAATGGCACTCATACTTGCAGCGACGTCATTTCAAGTTTTTCTAGGGGGGGGGGGGGAAGGGTCCAAACGCAATGCAATCTCATCGGAAAACATAAAAAACCACGCCCACTTATGTGTAAATACATTGATTTCTCAAAGTCAGGGGGGAATTGACCCCCCCCCCCGGTCCCCCTAAATGACGGGCTTGCATACCTGCAGAAAATTTGTCTGCACAGCAGTGAATGTTTCTGCATACTCAGGGACCGCGCTAAGGATTTTAAGTTGTTAGCTTGTAAATAAGCCAAATTTCAAAAGTCTTAGCCAAACTTCGAGAGTTTTAATCAAAGAATTTTAATTGTTTGTTTTTTTAATGTAATAAGTGTATTTTTCCCCCAAGTGAAAATTTCTGACAATTTTCCATTCGCCAATACTTTAGCCAAATCCGAATTTTTTTCGCCGAATTTTCTATTTTATAGCATTTGGCGAGGTGGCGAACGCTTAGCGCGGCCCCTGATACTGCGTATGTAGGTGAGACTAGATTGTTTCGCTACAGGGAGAAATGTACAAAAAAGTAAAGACTATAATAGCAAACAGCTTCTAGTTCTGCTAAGTTGTATTTTCTATGCTGGCAGGGAAAGAGAGATGCCTACGATTTTGATTTTTAACACCTTAAGGGTTAGGCATCTTGTATTTAAAAGAGTAGCAAATTGTTCAAGTGCAATTTTTTTTTTATTATAACTTATTTCTTTCCCCATTTTATACAGGGTTAATTTTTTTTTTTAATACAAGTCATGAAAATACTCGACTAAAGTTTTAAACTGTATTTCCGATATTAGATGTGTGAAATACACTTAATAAATTAAAAGCATAAAAAGATATCTGCTTAAGAAATATACTAAAATTTTTTTAAATATTTTCACCGGTTTTGATAAAATAGCTTTCTATAAAGCTTCATTTCAATTAGTAATATCACATGACTTCTGGAACTTAAATCTATGATTTTTTAAAAATATTTTTAACCCCAAGGAATTCCATGCTGTGCACAAATTGGACGGAAATACTTTTCTGGGTAAAATCATGAAATTGATGACTTAAAACTTCTATTTCAAATATATTTAGAAATGCTTTGATGAAAGATTCAGGCAGTTTTACAGATTTGTGCAAGTGGGAAGATGGATAATGTTAAAAGCACACTGAAATGATTGGCGCAAAAGTTCACTAAAAATTTTTCAGTATTGTGGACACACAAAAAGAATATACATACAGAATTTTCACAGCTAGATATTTAATATCCAGTTGTGTAACTATTTTTATGCCTCTTTATTTTAGCAGATTGAGCAAATGAAGCATAGACATTTGCTTTCATATGCTTAAAAATCCCATAGCTTCTTCTAAAATGAGTAAACAAATGGAACTATAAATAGTGTGCTCTTTAAAAAGCTTCACAAATTTTGAGACCTCAACAAACTTTTTTGTTATTATTGTTCAAATTCCAGCTCATGAATAAAATCATAGCTTATTGTAGCAATAATAAATAAGCTTAAGTACTGGACAAGAAACTATTCAGTGACCTTTTCAATGGCACAATCAACTATAAGGACCAGTAAATATCAAAATGCTAAGAAGAAAACCTTAATTCAGCAACATATAAAAAATTAAGTAGGAATGTTTTTACAACAGGTAAACATCACAGAGTAATTTTCATGTACTTCTCAAACTTTCCAACTGCTCTTTTCTTAAGACTGGGCATGCCTTCTACCTTTCTTACATTGATATCATGTTGAAGGAAAAAAGCAGATTGCTCTTTAGAGCGACAACCACATACTCCAAGATGGGTACACCTAAAATTTTAAAACAAAAGTAAGTTAGGATCCGAATTGTGTATATTAAGTCCTAAAAAATAAAAACTCACAAGTATGATTAATGAAGATGTAAAAAAAAAATTCTAAATAATAATTTTCAAAAAATTGTATTTTAAATGAAAATAAAATTTACATTTAGTTCTAGATAGAAAAAAAAATCAAATATTTAATACTTTTAAAAAGTCAGTCTTAAATAACTTAAGAAAATTTTAATGTTGAAGCAAAATTCAAATCTTCACTCAAGTAGGAAATCTATTAATGAAAAACAAAAATATATACAGTCCATATACATTAGGGTGGGGCGAAAAATGAAAAGTTTTTCAGATCAACTTCTAATAGTTGCCAAAAGTTGTCTTCGGTGATAGTTAGCTTTTGTGCAAAATTTGAGAAAAATCGGTTAATATCTTCAGGGGGCGCTGCGATCGCAAAGTTTTACCATAGCTTTGTTATGGATTTTGTGGTTAAAATATCAACAAGAATGCCTTTAGCTAGTCTCTTTGCGTTTTTTTTACTCAAAAGATGTTTTCATGCATTAAAAGCATATGAAATGACTCACAAACATTATTTTATATGAAATATTTATATTTAAAAAAAATCACTTTTTTTCACGTTTTTGTTTCTTTTTAAATGCTTGAAATATAAATATATCATATAAATTAATTTTTTGTGAGTTATTTCGTATGCTTTGAATGCTTGAATATATCTTAGGAGTAAAAAAAATGCAATGAGATTAGTTAACGGCATTGTTTTTGATATTTTAACCATAAAATCCCGATAAAAGCTATGATAAAACTTTGCGATCGCAGCGCCCCCTGAAGATATTAACCGATTTTTCTCAAATTTTGCACAAAAGCTAACTATCACCGAAGACAACTTTTGGCAACTATTAGAAGTTGATCTGAAAAACTTTTTATTTTTCGCCCCACCCTAATATACATGTGTCTCGAGCCTATTTATCTTGAAAACCTCTCTCTACTACTCTCCTTTGAAATGTTCCTATTCCCTTGCTTTTGTAGCATAAATTCATAGGTTTTTTTTTTTTTTTTTTTGGCCATGTACATCCTGAGTAAATTTTCTCCAAAATTTTGATAGATCAAATTCTGTCTACATTTATTTTCACATTTGAGCCCCAACAACCATTGCAGGCAGCAAAGTTTCAGACAAAAAACATTCCTTTGTACATTAACAGTTGCCTGTGGATAGGCCTCTCAGTTTTAGAGGACAGTGCAGTCAACAATGAAATGTACAAGGAGCACATTTTCAAGAAATTCAACCCACTTTGAAAAAGAGGAACAGTTGTTGAATAACTGATTTCTATTTTATTTATTTATTTTTTTTTTTTAAACATTTTTTCCAGTCATGAAGAACAGTTATTTTTTTGGAGTGCTCTGAGTTCATACTGTTCTAGTGTTAAAATTCTTTAATCGAGGATAAAGTAAAAATCTCAATAGTTTCATAGCCATTGCATCATATTTGCCCCCTAAAGGCATATATAAACTCGATATTTATGGTAATTGTTAAAACAAGGGAAAGGTTTCATTACAGTAAATTAGGATGAAAAAAGTTTAACAATATTAATACAGAAGAATTTTAGTTCATTCATTTACTCTTTGGAGTGGTTTCAATTTCTCATTGTTATAACTTTATTAAAACTTTCAACTCAAAAATTTCTCTTTTTCTTTCCCTTAATATTTGAGATAGATAGGTTTGACAGCACACTTTTGAAAAATGAGAACTTTCTCAATGAACTTTCTAATAGTGAAATAATTTGTACATGAAAAAAAATTTCTAAAATCTTTCAGTCGCACAAATTGTGACTAGTATATTTTATGCAAATTTTTACTTTACGTTGCATATGAATTAACTAGCAAATAAATGAGATGAGACTACAAAACTCAGTAACAGAATACTGCAATAGTATTTTTTATAAAACAAGATTTTTATATTGTCAAATAGATTTTTCTTTCATCAGAATATTGAAAAAGAATTTCAAAATATTGCGCCAAATATCATAGATTGATAAGTAGCTTTTGTTTCATCAATTACATATCAAAGCACAAAATGTGCAGTTGAAAATGTTTATTCTTAGTTACAGCAATCAATATCTTGAAATATAAAATACTTACATAAGGCACATTAAATGAAGGCTTGGATCGGATATAAAATCCTCTTGGAGGTTGGAAACAATTTCTTTTGTTAATTTTTCAGAAAATCTTGTATGAGCAAAACAAGGATGTTCTAAGGGAGAAATATGTATCATTTACTTGAAACTCTTTTTTACTGATGCAAAAAAAAAAATCTGAATGTGTTGCAGACGTGTATAGCATACGAATTATTATTTTTTAAATAGACGAAAACTTTTTACGAATTTGATACTTCATGCTAAGATACCTTATGGTTCTTTATATTCCGATATATTATAATTAAAAGCCAATGCTTAAGTGCAAACAAATGCAAAAATCATTTGTGCAAATGAATTGAGCATGTGCAATAGTTTGTAAATGCTGAATAAAATTTCTTCATTCATGAAATGCATCAGAAATAACAGTAAGACAAAAATAAATTTAAAATATAGCTAATTTTAGGGCATGTTACAAAAACTTAAAATAATGTAAGAACCTCAAAATATTTGTTGAAAGGGGTTTTGCAGTGAAAAAAAAAATTGACAGTTAAAAGTCAATGATGTTAAATGTAAGAAGATTTCAACATGTGAGATACATGCTGTTACACTTTTAATTTAGAATGAGGGTTCCGGTATTTTACCGGATTTCCAGTATTTTCATGATTGATTCTGGTATTTTCATGTTCGAAAATACCGGAAATAAAATATTTTTAATTATGCTTTTATCTTCCCACCTCCGGATTGTTTTTTTCTTTTTTGAATTTTTGATTATTATACCAATAATTATTAATAATATTCATCGAATAGAAGTGTTAAGATGAAAATTCTAATTGTTTTTTTTACCTTACTAAATTATTTTAATTGCATCTTATATGAGAATCAAATTTTTCTCACTTTTGAGCTTTTGATGCTTATTACCCTTAGTTGGGAGATAAATAAATGAAATGCAACGAAATGTACAAAATACAACTTTCATTACTTTATAAATGCTTTCGCACAACAAACAGTAATTCTGTTAGACTTTTGCTTTCTACTTAAAATATTTTTTTGGAAATAATTGCTCATCACCAGCTCAATTGTATTACTCATTTACAATTTAATTAAATGCATGTACAATATTTTGACTAAAAACTATTTGAATATATGAAATGTTTTAGTTTATGAAAGGAAATTAATTGTTACGTAAGTATAATTATAAAATTAGGTGTGCTTAAGTAATAGGGCCCTTGGTTTAAAAAAAAAACACTCCCCCCCCCCCACACGCACTTTTTCTTTAAAACTTTCAGGTATTTTTTTATGAACTTAAATCACCCCTGAGGTAGAGATTAATCCAAAGCTTGCTTAAAGTGTTACTCTCCCCCATGCTTTTTCAAGTATTAAACTCTCTGAAGCTCTCTCAAACGTCCCCATTACACATGAAGCAGAGTTGCCAGCCTCATAAAGTGAAAAATCGAGAGATTTTAATTAAAATAAACATAACTGTTAGCAGCAAAAATACTTCCTCAATCTTTTGAGCACAAAATAAGAATATTTCAAGTTTTAAAAACACCAAAATACTGAAAACAATATTCCATCATTAAATATATGAAAAAAAAACACACCTTTCAAGACTTCTTGAGAATTATTATACAAAAGCAGGTATGAAGTTGCATCTGTATGAACATAATTTTCCAGCATTTTTTCTGCTCCATGTTCTAAGTCCTTGAGAAGAGAAAATCCACAATTCCACTGAAAAAGAGAATACATGAAATTTAATCTCTAGTATGTAGAATACACAAATACAATTAGTCAATAAGAATATAATTTATTTAAAAAATTATGCACCAGAATTTTTGACTTCAAATCAAAATTTCTGAAAAGCTATCAAATTTCGACATAAAGAGGTGAAGATTAGCAGCATCTCATTAATATTCACTCCAATCAATACTTGCAAACACTAAAACCACAAAGTTTAGAGATTATTATACACATGGTGGCTGGTGCACTTTATATATATAAAAGACAAACAAAATCTCATTAAAAAATTTACTCACTAAAACTGATCACCTTACTCATTTTTTACTACTGAAAATATCTATATAGTTTTTTAACTATTAAAAAATAATTAGACTGCTTTGAAAAAAGAATACAAAAAATGCCCTATAAAAAATGCTTCTAGCAAAATTCTTTCTGATTCTCTGGTTAATTAAATTCAAATACGACCAGTTTTCACCCCTCACTCCCCAATTTTTGGAGATCGCTCCCATTATTATTTTGTCAGTTTTTGACAGTTTCATAGCCATTAACTTTATTTGCAGTGGAAGTTTTGTTTGACATTTCATATAACTACACTTCATATACTTGGGATGATAATTATGCTTCTTCTCCATTTTTTTTATGGGCTTTGGTACATAAAGCTCAATTATTTTTTAATATATGCACTCCATATAGTTTCACTATTTGTGCCATGTAAAATACTATTGTTTTGGGCAAAGAATTTTGTTTCTCTATATACCCATACTTTAAGGTTCTTTTTAGGGTTTTAGGGTCCACAATTTTCATTTTCTACCTGTGCCACCCAATTTTGCAGATAATTGAAGGGCTTGGAGGATGAAGAGGCTATGTTACATTTTAAAAAAATGAACACTCTGAACTGTCTGAACAATGGTAAGCAATTGATGCAGGTAAGCAAATAAAACTAAGTACATCAAAAAGTAGATGTCATTAGATCAATTTCATAAGCACACTAACGAAAAAACCAGAAAAAAAATCTGCAACAACTGCATCAATAAAACTTCCGAACTTTAATTACTCGCAATTTCTGTTTTGTCACATAACCCCTTTATCTCCGAAACTCCTCTATTGGAGTGTATTGTAAATAATCATATCTTATCATGATGGGTGAGTTAAAACTCTCACATGGAGATTTGGCTAATTACAGTGAACAAAAGATGTGTTCTTTATATTTTTATAAATGTGGGCTATAAAGATTTTGTGGTATGGTATTTAGTTATACAAAAAAAAATACAGCTGCTAAGACAACAAGAAATTGTTTAGTTTTAAAGGTATACTTGCACAGTTAAAAAACACTAGTGAAGTGAAATACTGAAAAAAATCTTACCAAATATTTAAGAACTTTGTTCTCATATTTCTTCTTGAGAAGCAACAAAAGAGTGCATGCCCCACATCTCTGCACGAAAAGGACCATCTTTTCAGGCTCGTCTTTTTCGCTGGAAACGCCCGGAAACTCGAACCTTTCTTTCGCCAAGGCAGCTTTTGAGAAAGAACTCTCAGAAGCATATCTCTCCGCAAGGTGATGAGGACTGTGTCTCGTTCTAGAATGACTAGCACTTTTGCTGCGACATTTCAGAATCTGAAGTTTTAATTTCTTGTTCTTGTGTACTTTAGAGACGGATGCCTTATCACTCGAGGACGCAGAGTTTCCTTGAACAGACATTAAAGTTTTAGGTATGTGTATTTCGGAATTCCATCTCTTCCTGAGGTGCTTTGAACAGGGTAAGGTGTGGTGCGTTATACAATATGAACAAGCAAATTCTAAATCACAGGATCCATTGAAATTATTATGATTCACTGGAAAATTGGACATGAATTCAGCAGCAAAGAGCGATGCATGGCGATTACAAATCAAATGGCTAGATGAAACTAAATAAGAAAAAAAAAGAAAAATATAAGCTACTAATATTTATTTATTTATGCAAATGGACAATCTAAGATTAAAACCTTATTACAGAGGAAGCCGGTTAATTGAATCACACACACACAACCACTTTAATGAATCAAATTGTTAGAAATGAAATAAAATCTAGTTTTATTGAATCAAAACTGTTTAGAACAAACATGATTCATATAAGTGGCAGACCCAGATAAAGTTTAAAGCTGTCTGCAAACAAAATGAATTTTTCAAAATTTTTTGCAAAAAAAAAAAAACGCTACTTCTTTAGTCTTATATCGCTGCCAACAGCACAAATGTAAAGCGTACTATACCACTATTCAATCAGCATATTTTTTCAATTATATTTAGTCTTTTTTCAGGATTATTAATTGAGGATTTCTCAAAATTGGCGACTAACATATATTTCCTTTGTCAAAACAGTGTTATAATACAGAAATATATTTCAAACATATCAAAACTGTCTGCAAAATTTGAAAACTTTTAGCAAACAGCTTTTGCGTGTTCGTCTATATTATCTGGGTCTGATAAGCAGCAGCCATTGCATGTGTGCCTCGCTCCTATTTTTCAGTTTAATTTGAACAACGTATCTAATTAGCACAAATTACTAACTGAAATTATTATATAGACAAGAAAATAACAAAAAATTTGCTACAATACAGTGGCTTATTTATGTTTCTAAAATTGATGAGACTGCATTAAAATGCCAATTTTTAAGGATTATATATATATATATTTTTTAAACTAGTCCAGGGGTTTAAAAAACAAGTTACAACGTTAAATGAAAGCTAATAACTTACCTTGATTGTTACAAAATATCCTTTGAAATTCTTTTTTATGACTGAAAAGTGGACTCTGGGAATGAACTCCTGAATCTTCTTCACTCAATGTTGAAGTGAAATTAGGATGAAGCTCAAAATTCCGCATAGACTTCTGAGGTTTGGAAACAAATAAATTTCTTCTAAAGCAGCCCACATGAAAGGCACAACATGAAAACCACTTCTCTTGATACTTCTTTGGGAGTGTTTCAAAAGGTGGAAGTATCACTTTCCTATTCTTTCGATGCAGTCCCTTCAGACTTTCACTGCAGTTTCCCGAATCCACATCTCCTTCCGAGCCGGAGCTCATTGTTAACGGAGTGGAGAGGGTCACCTTAGAATGATCCTTTTTCATTCTAATGTGACTACCCACATAAACATGATTGAATTTAAGTATATTTGCAATCGTTCTGCGGGATAAGTAGACGTACTTAAGCTCAACATCAGGTGGTAAATCAGTCATGGAGTTGGGCACATTGGTAACCGGTGACTAGAAGAAACAGAAGTAGACAGTAAAATTTACAATTTTAGAACTCTAATTTATATGATAAGCTCCACTTTTGCAATATATTTACTGTGGAATCTCAATTTACACACGCGATACGTTCTAAGAGCCCTTGAGTAAGTCGAACTTCAACATTGTAAAAAAGTTAACGACTTTTGATAAACGTAAATAATTATTTTACACACTTATAGACACCCTTCAAATTGCTTTAAA
This sequence comes from Uloborus plumipes, assembly GCA_038373865.1. Lineage (NCBI taxonomy): Eukaryota > Metazoa > Arthropoda > Arachnida > Araneae > Uloboridae > Uloborus > Uloborus plumipes. Next base: position 17,369 of record JAXGGA010004892.1, on the reverse strand, counting down.
TCATTCCTTTTTGTACATGTAAATGTTTCCCATGTAAAGAATGGAATATAAACTGCATAAATAAAAACATGTCTTATTCAATACAAAATACTCTTATAATGTACAAAATTAATGATCAATTACAGAGAAATGTGAACTGTAATACTGCACACTATAGGGTGGGTCGGGGTAATTTGGGTAATCGGGGGAATTTGGGTATAAATTACATTTTATTGAATAAAATGAAAAATAATCATTTGAGATACCTACAAAAATTCAGTTATAAACATCCTCCATACGTATGAGAATATGCTGAAAAAATGTTTCCAACACTTTTATTGAAATTGATAAAAAATAAATTAAACTTTTTGAAGATAGCAGTCTAATGCGAACCAACTACTTCCAAATAGTGTTGCGAATGAACATGTGACCCTATGTTTTTCAAATTCAGTTATGTATACATTACATATGTCTACTCTAATTTGTCATTAAATTGAAAAATTTATCACTATTAGTTTTCACGCAATTAATGATTTAAAATCACGGGGTAATATGGGTATACCGTTCAGTTATCAATCAGAAGGACAAATGATTATTTCAACGGACTACAAAAGCGAAAAAAGCAGCCCACTATTGTGCCTAAAGCTATAAGATTCAAAGCGCTTTCAGAGAAACCTGTTAAAATAAAGAAAAAATCTATAAAAACTACCAAGATGAGTCAGTTCAAGAAAACAATTTAAGTAAAAAGTAAAGACAACCTTTTCCATCCTTCTACAAGCCAAGTAGGATCATGGGTTTTAGTAAACTATCAGAGTGAATGTGGGAAAACTCAAAAAGAATTCAGGGGGCAAATAATTGCCCAAGACCCTAAAAGTCGAGAATATTACAGCGTTAAATTTTTAAGGCAATGTGAAGGTGACGGTCAACGTTACATTTTCCCGGATGATGTTGAATGGGTTAAGTTGGGACAGATTTCAGATGCATTTCCTGTTCCAGACTATAATGGAAGATTTTTTAAATTTGTTTGAATGTTTTCTCACAAAAAACTACTGCCCATTCCATAATTAATAAGTCATTTTGTGCAATTTTTTGTATATAACCTAGAATTTGTTTTATTTGTAACCTGGAATTTTTTTTATTTGTAACCTACAATTTGTCTTAATACTCATAAAAATTAGTATTTGTACTATCTCATTATTTATATTATACCTACATTCAACATAAGTTTGAAAAAATTAAGTAGGGTAGGTGTTAAAAACTAGGCTATGCTCTCTAACCATTACTATACCCAAATTCCCCCGTCCACGGGGTAATTTAGGTATAGTGAAAATTAATTAGCCATTAATATACAAATGCATCTATTAACTTGAAATTTGTGAAGAACTATTCTAGAAAGACACAATGCTAAAATGAAACAAGAAAAAGAAAAAAATATATATATATATATTTTTTTTTACAGGACTGGAAAGCTCAAAGTAGGTCATTTTTATACCCAAATTACCCCGACCCACCCTACACAAGGCTGGATTTACGTAGAAGCTTAAGTACAGCCTAGGGCCCCCTTTGATGAGGGCTCCTAAATTGCAAAAAATAAGAGACAAATCACAAAAATAGGGTTATTGGGGAAAAAATGGAAATTGTAGAACACGTGTCAGCCATTTTTGCTGAAATGTAATAGTTTAATGTCTTAAAAATTATATAACCTAATGATGGTTGGCTACTATACTGGATATTGGCTATTATGTTCATATAAAAATAATTACAGTATCATATACATAAATATCAACTATAATGTAATATCAAAATCAAAACATGAAAACTTATTGATAACCGTACTTTATATTAGTGTAATTGATTACTACAATATGTAATATTTATATATTTTTTCATTTATACCATAACTTTTTTTTAGTAATTAATACTTTAAACTATAATATTGACTTTATTTTTAAAACATTAGAATTAAACACCTTATTTATTGTTTTATCACATTGCAAAGACATAAACCAAAACTGTAACTGAACAAAAATACAAAATTTAAATCTTTTGTTTAGTTTTACATAGTTAATTTTGTTACTAAAACAAAAACTATATGTTGCATTCAAATTTGGAATGTAAAATTATGAATTAAAAAAAATACTTTATGTCTTTGTTTTTAATAACTTAATATTTTTATTTCTAGCTAACTCAGACTTTTTTTTTCACTCTTTCCTATTATTCTTTATTTTATTTTTAGCAACTTTAAATTTTTATTAACATTAAGTGACTTTACTTTAGTATTAGCTGTTTCACTTATTTTTCTTTTGTTAGCAATTTTAACAAAAATAAAACATCTGTTGTTTACCACTAGCACACATTCTACAAACATTAGACACATTTCCATATTCTGATTAACTTTTCATTTTTAACCAGGCATTTTTCATCTCCATTCAAGTTATTTTGTAACTTTTAATTTCATTATTAGAAAATAAAAAAGGAATGTCACATTATTACATCATACTAAAGATGACATCATTAATATGCTGAAGACAACTTTTCTATTGAAAATATTGCTATCAAAAAATAAATATCGAAAATATCAAAATATCCTGATATTTTCAGAATAAATATCGGATATATATCATGATATATATCGACTGATATATATCAGCGAACCCTGCTATACAGTATACAAAAATGATGAAATGCTGCACTATTATACTACTGTACAGGAGACAGAGTAATAGCAATAATAACTTCAGATCAATATCATTGTTCCGCATGTCAATGATCTTGTGAGAAACTTTCTCTTACCTAAGTTATGCTGAAAGTGCACTTAGGTGCCACCTGATTAAATTAACTTTCACAATTAAAATGAAATATTCATAGTTACACTGCTCGACATTGAAAATGCAACACCAAGAAGGAGTGGTCAGAAATTCATGCAAATTTTACCGTAGATGCATGTCACTGAGTTATGCAAATGATATGAAATGCGCAGCTTTCCGACGCACGTGAAGTAAGATATAAGAGAATGAAGTTGAAAAGTGGGCTATGTTCATGTTGGTTTTTCTGCCAGACTAATTATCGGAGAAATTTGGTTTTTGTCTCGAAGGATACGTGTGATAGGAGGAAATGCCACGCCGTCCTCAACGAAGACACTTCCATCATATAGACGACTTTACAAGGGGTATGGTGATCGGACTGAGAAGGGGAGGTTGGTCCATACGTCAAATTGCAGCTGATACCCACATGGATGCAAGCACTGTGCATCGGCTGTGTCGGAGATGTTGGAAAGAGGAAACGTAGCCACATTGAGGGGTGCAGGTGGAGCCAGAGTGACGTCAGACCTCTTCGATCGACGGATTCAAAGACAAGCTGTGGCGGACCCGCAAGTCACTTGTACGTCGATTCTGCAGCACGTGCAAGGTACCCTGGATGTTCCTGTGTCGACCAGAACCATTTCCCCTCGACTGGTTGCACGTGGCCTGCAATCACGGCGCCCGCTAAGAAGACTGCCATTGACCTCACAGCACAGACTCCAACGGTTGGAATGGTGCCGGACCAGAGCGACATGGATGGCAGAATGGCAAACCGTAGTGTTCTCATATGAATCCCGCTTCTGTTTGTCCAGCGATAGTCATCGCGTACGTGTGTGGCGTCGACGTGGAGAAAGATCGAATCCGGCAGTAACTGTGGAACGCCCCACAGCGCGACAACGTGGCATAATGGTTTGGGGTGCTATTGCATACAATTCCGTATCACCTCTAGTTTGTATTCGGGGCACTATGACGGCCCAACGATATGTAGATAATGTACTGCGGCCGATGGCAATCCCCTAACTTCAGGGTCTGCCAAATGCAATTTTTCAACAGGATAACGCCCGGCCTCACAGTGCTCGAATCAGCCAACATGCTCTACGAGGTGTACAGATGCTTTCCTGGCCACCATACTCTCCTGACTTGTCACTAATCGAACATGTGTGGGACGTGATTGGATGCCGTTTGCAGAACCTGCCACTGCCTCGTTCAGAGGACGAACTGTGGCAAATGGTTGAAAGGGAATGGAGTGCCATCCCTCAGGACACCATCCGCAGGCTTATTGACTCCATGCCTAGACGTGTTTCTTCGTGTATCGCTGTCCATGGTGGTCCTACTTCTTACTGAGCCGACGCCGTCCTCGCTCTAAATTTTGCTTATTTATTTTGAAATAAATATCACTTATTGTTCCATGCTGTCTCTGTCTTCTTACCAAATTTCATCAGTTTCTGACCACTCCTTCTTGGTGTTGCATTTTCAATGTCGAGCAGTGTATTTGTATACACTAATAAACTAATGCTTAGACCAGTATCATGTGGGAACTTCCACAATTCTGTGAAGTTAATGGGGGTGAAGACTATTCACGAAACCAATATTAAATGGCCAATATCAAAGCTGATATTTTTGCTCCGAGATTTTCTTCTAAAAATGCTCCTGTTACGGGTGACGAATTCCCATTAGCAATAAAATTCGCTACTCGTGAAAAACTCTCATTATTTTTCGTGATAGCAACATCTCGTTGCAGTGTGAGTCCACATTACAGCCATTTTGAAAATAAATGAATAGCACATTAAAAAATCACAAAAATGGAAATAACTTTTGCAATATATCATTGGAACAAAAACAATATTTTTATAAAATAAAGCAAAAATTTTCCCAGCACATATTCTGTAGTTGAAAAATAATAAGTTATTCTAAATAGCTGTGTAAGTATGTTGAGATTTTAAAAAGCCTGTTATTTTAATAATAACACAAACGCATGAAACACAATAAGATTTTTTAAAAATAGAAAAAAAAATCAAAACTTTCATCACATATACTTACTGAAGCATTCACGTTAGACATCAATGTTAAATAGAAAGTAACTTCAGGTGTTAATTGTGATGCAAGAATCCTAGAACAAAAAATTACTATGTTTAGTGATGCAACTGCAAGACATAACAATGAAAAAATAAAAAGAAAAAAATAGTAAAATAACATAAAACACCCATTCAAACTGACTGTAGAAAGCTCCCTTCTCTTGTTTCAGTGCCAAGGGAAATGAAATCCTAATCTATTGAAACATAACTGAACATTTAACAGACCATGCATCAGTTATCCGTGGATCCAATCATAGTTGAAGTCATCAATGAATCAATTTTTATCATTATATACTGCACATTCAAATATTTCATCTGGTTCTGCTTACTTACTGGTTGTGTAATGCACATGCACAATTTCCACTTGCCTTCAAAACATAAGTACAGTGCTCCTCTGGTACATTGACTTTCGACATTGATATATTTACCACTTTTTCGGATAATAGGAAAGGGTCATTGGCAGTGAATTGAGTTGGGTTTCTATTGTAGTCATTATCGAAAAACATTCTAACTGAAACCGCAGCAATTACCGCTTCCTATTTACCTGAATGAAAGAAAAATATTGTCAATGTCAGAGATCAACTTACCAGTGGGCCACTATACCACTTGCCATTCAAAAGCCTTTACTTGATGATAATTTGCTTTGTTGGATTGATGCATTCATTCAATTGAACTGTTTTCTTAGGCTTTCTATGGTACATGGGAAGGAATAACTTTTGTTTTCAAACAAATTTACTCCAAAATTTATAGCAGAATTACATGCTTCAGGCCAAAGAGGGGTCATATCAATCGAGTCCGAAAGTAGGGGATGGGCTCGGAATAGGAGTAGCACAGTTTTATACACAAGAGAGGCCTGGTGACTAAACTGGCAAGAAGCCGGCTTGACTCTTAGTAGCCCAATGCTAACCCACTGCAAGATCAATTTCAGCAACTTCCAGGAAATATAACAACTTTCTACCTTAATGATGACAAACTTGATAAACCATTTGTTGTTTAAACAGCCAATCTAAAGCATACAGAATATAGTAATTCTACTGGGTATATATAATGTCATTTCCTTTCCTTTCTCAAATTATGACAAATTTCTTCACGAAAGCTTAGACTCTATAACCTAAGCAATGGCTAAATATATTGAAATTTCCACATGCTAAAATAGAAAAACTTCCACTATTTAGCACAAAATATATGGATTTGTAAATCTACTATTAATAAAAATATACCTTACCTACTGTTACAAAAAACAGCTCCTGCAATAACAGATGGATTTAGCTGACACAGTTGAAGTAAGCGATTTGCCTTGAGGATGAAAAATAGATGCTACAAAAAAAAATCTCATTAAATATTAGAAAGAATATTCATTCAGTAAAATGTGTTCAAAACAGTTTTTGTAAAAAGCATTCAAAAAGTTTACCCACACTGACCAATAAAAAAATGAAAGATTAACACACAGAAGACATTTTTTTTATCAATCAATTTAATGTGTAGAAAAGTGAAACATTTTGCCAAAAGTATTCCCTTCTACGTGCAACAATAACATGACTAATAAACATTTTAAAAGGTCAAACAAATATACTATATTCTCAGGTGAACATTTTAGAACTACTAAAATAAAAAGTGCAAACTTAGAGCAAGATAACTAAATTTTGAACTTCCAAAGCAAAACATTATGTTTCTAAATACATACATCAAAGACATAACTCTAAAAGTACTGATTAACTTTTAGGAGCCGGGCGGTACACATGCTGTACCGTAACTATTTTTTTTTTTTAGAGGACGGGGTTGAGATTTTCACTCGAACCCTTTGGAGCCGTTGATTTTTTCAAGGTTTCATAAGTCTGGTACGACAGTTTATACCTTCTCTTTTCAATGGAAAAGAAATCTGTGGTTCAACTGTCGTACTACCTGAGTCGAAAGAAAAATTTCTAAAAAACAGCCTGGTTCCAAAAGGTTAAAATTGAAACAATACCCATTTAGACCACAGAAATGCATACGTAAGGAAAAGAATACACATAATACATGTTTCTCAAATGTTCACATTAATATTTTAGTAAAAGAGTGAAAACCGAAAAAAATATAAATGTAATAAATATGCTTTACATATGCTTACACATACTTTTACAGAAATATACTAAATAGTGTGTACAAAATATAAACTTACTTTTTTTGAGGATGATAAAGGAAGAGGATTTACTGGAAGATGCAATAAATTATCAAAGCACTGCATTAGAGTGATATAACGAGACCAAGCAATATCAAGTTTGGCCAAAAATTGCTGCCTGTTGTTCCTGGATTCCTTTATTTAAAAAAAATATGAAGATAATTTAGACAGACAGTCAAATAAATTAGTTACTGGATGATTAATATATCTGGTACTTATTTTTTAGCCCGGTGCAAGCGAAAAATCGCCAAATAATTTATCACTAAATAATGTAGAATTTCACCAAATCTCTAACAACCATATTTGCTCACCATTGAGCGTACTTTTGTTCCATTGACAGATTTGTCAATGGAGACTTTGCTTGGCGATATTGGCGATTTTAATTTTTTGCTTGCGCCCGGCTACTGAATACATACTACATTTCTTTAGTAAAAAACAAATTTATGGATAAAAAGTTTTTAAATTATATGCTTATATTTTAAGTATTATCTTTACACAGGAGACAGTCAAATAAATTTGTTACTGGATCATTAATATTTCTGGTACGTATTCGTTAGCCAGGCACAAGCGAAAAATTGCCAAATAATGTGGAATTCTGCCAAATTTGTAGCAACCAGCAACCATATTTGTTTTCAGTTAAGCGTATTTTTGTTCCATTGACAGATTTGTCATTCCCTTCGCTTGGCGACGTTGGTTATTTTTAATTTTTTCTTGCGTCCGGCTACTGAATACGTACTATATTTTTTTAGTAATAAGCAAATTTATGGATAAAAAGTTTTAAAATTATACGCTTATATTTTATGTATTATCTTCCAAAGAAAATCTTGAAATACAGTTACCATAAATTGACAGATTTACTACGCCACCTCAGTTTACAATAGAGACGGTTAAGATAGCCCCAACACAGTGGCGGCTCGTGCCTTAATTTAGTGGGTGGGCCCGCAAATATTTTTTTGCTCAGTAATGCTTACACAGATAAAATGAAGGAAACAACAGTTAGTAAACCAATGCTGAGCGACGTAAAATAAGATTTTATCCAATTAGTACAAACTTGCATTGCAAAATTATCTCATTTGATTTGATACATATGTTTTATATTTTAAATGCTACACCAGTCTTCAGCAATCAAGGTAATAATAATTGCAGTATTTTGCCCAGACGACCGACTTTCTTTTAACATCACTAACGTTAAGCAAGCTAGATCTCATAATTTTGCCCTTTTTAGACAGTGAAAATATTCATCACATCAAAAGTGTCACGCCTCAAGAGAGGTGGCACATATCTTCAAACATTACGGGACTATACACAAAAAGAAAAAGAACATTTATGACTAAAAACACCCCCTCTCTCCCGCTAAAAATCTTGACAGCCTGCACCATGACTTTCTGAAAGCCTCTATCATCAAATTAAGGAACTCATAAGGTAAATGGCTACATATGGGCATGCTTACATTTTTATTTTTTTTTAATTTAGACACAAATGTTGCAATTTCAGTTCATGGAAAAAGAAATTCTAATGGTGTTAGAACATAAAAACCTCACTTTTATAAATCAGCGTAAATAAAGCACAAATTGTGTAGAAAGTACAGCAAATAGCTATGACTAAAGCTGTGAGAGAACTCTCACAGCTTTCATGTTGTGTGCTGAGCTTTTTGCACTGCGGAAGAGGCTCCATTGTAGCCTTGAAATAGCTATTTGCTGTACTTTCTACCTCATTTGTGCTTTATTTACGCTGATGTTTCCCTTCAATTATAGTTTAACACAAAGCTCTTTTGATCATTTCTTATTTAATTCTCACTTTTATAGCTATGATATTTTCATTAACTTTCAATTTGAATGTATATATGATTATGTTTTTAAATAAATTGGAATACACTGGTTAGATCAGTTATGATTCTACTCGCTTACCTATGGTAATACTCAAACTAGTAATGGTCATGATAGCTGATTCGAATTATTTTCAGGAAATAAATAAAGTTACATAACAATATTAAAACACTTATTTTTCTTACAATATAATCAAACTTACAGTATCTAGACTTACCGATTCGAATAACATTAAAATTAAAACATGGATTACTGTCAAGTCACGTTTGAAAGATTCGTCTGAACAACAATAACAAAAATAAGTACATAAAATAAATATAGTACATCTCTACTGATGCATTTTTTATTTATCGACAGCCAAATTTGGCATATATTTTATCATTAATCCTAAATAATAACTTTGATTTAGCATGGACAAAAAATTATAGTCATATGGGACTATAATTGCATTCATAATTGACTGATAGGAACAATAGCTTGAAAAGATATTAAAGGTTTCGATAATGGTGAAAATATATCTATGTGATAGAAAGGATGCTAAGGGATAGAACGTAACAATAAAAATGTGATCCGAGGAAAAACAACAATATCAGATACTTAAGAAAAAAACCTTTCGAAAACTTAAATGCAATGAAATTTCACTGTTGGTGACTGAGAAGCATTAATAATATAATTTACCCTGTAAAGAAAAACTGGAAATCAAATTGCGGTAGCATTGGATTGGTCCGCATTTGGAAATCAATTTGCGGTAGGAGTGTTCTTTAAAGAAGCTGTTTTGAAAATCCACTGAATTTGTTTCTGGAAAATCGATTACAAACACAATACATTGAAAAATAGAGGAAAAACTGCCTACTTCTGGTTATGGTCCAAAACAAGTCCGTTATCCGAGTATAGAAGTAACTTGTAAATTTTCTGCTACTTAAATAGTAAGTGAGCGCGTCTCTCCTTTTGAATAGTGAAAAGATCAATCAATATGTTATTAAAACTGTGAGTGTCTAAAATAACATCTCTATGAACAGAACAAACTGCCAATGTGTTAAGGTGATCTTGGCCCATAGTGTTTCTTAAATATGATTTAATTATTTTCAGTGCACTAAAACATCTCTCTGATTCTGCAGTAGTAACTGGTGTGGTTAAAGTTATCTGAAGAGCTTTGGAAGTTTCTGAAAATGTGTCATGAAAATCATTTAATTTGAAGAACTTAAATAATTCCACAGCAGATGGCATCTCTCTGAATATTTCATTTTGATGCAAGTTCATTCTTTAATTTTTCTTTGATAGTAAATGCGCTAAAGCTTTTTGCAAAATTGTTCACCAACGTCGTGGGAAAATTTTCCTTGTATAAAGAAAACATATGAGGATCCAGTATAGAAAAGCAATGAAAGATTTCAGAATTTTCAAAACGCTCCCTCATTTGATTTATAAGCACATCACAAACTTCTTTTGCAATCACGGCCGGATTAGCCTATTAGCAGATGCTACGGGCACCGCGGTTCGAGGGGGCCCCGCGCCATGGAAATGAAAAAAAAATCTTTTTTTTTATTTTAGATTTGCAGTATATCTAGCCCCCCCCCCCCCACTCCCCCTCCAAGAAACAGAAGATTTTTTTTTCTTTCTTTCTTCTTTTTTTTTAGATTTGCAGTCTAGGTGGCCCTGCACTACAAGGAGAGTTCAGTTTCTCAACTGCAAATTTTTCAATTCTCTTATTACCGAACAGAAGCGTGGGAAATTCTGAAGATAATGAAATCCTGATCATTATAAAAAAAAGAGAGGGAAGAGAGCTTCTATCACTGCGCTATCTCCGTGGATTCCTATTTCCCTGAAGGGACTAAAATCCTTTCATCTGTTACCAATCCCCCTTTCGATGAATGCCATTGGCTATCTGGATGTCAGGCATGGACTAAATGAAACCATCAGGTGAAAGAAGTTTCTAGAAGTAGATTTCGTTACAGTTAGCCAGCATTCTTGCTAAAACTTGTTATTATTGCTGGGAGACGAAAATGTTATTTTCTCATCCTGGTCATAGCCTGAATTATCCATAATAATTGGGGAGCCCCAAAGCTAGGGCCCCCTAACTTTGGGGGTCCTTAAGCTATATGCAGCCGACGGAGCTTTTCTGAATGGCTCCTCCAAAAATCTTGACTCGAAGTGATAAATTTATTTTAAACAGGTACTTGGTTCACCATTCACCCTAAAAAATAAAAAAAAAATCACTTTTTCTCTTTTTGCCAGAAAACTGTAATGACATTTTCAAAAAAAAAAAAAGACTTAAATCAATTATTAAAATTATGTTTGGTGTTTCTGGTGTGAATTCGTTTTTGCATGTGTGTGGTGTGGTGTTACACAGAAATAAGAGCATGTTGATACAATGTGATTTAATTTTTTGACCGTTGCTCTAAAAATTTACTATTTTTTTAGCTGCTCATCATGACGCGCTGCTAAAGCATACATTCTTATTCTTTTGCCAATATGCATTTGTTTTCTAGTACTTCGAAATCTATCGACAGGGTAGAAAAATACATTGCGAAGGACAACAAATAATTCAAAAAGCGGATAGCTGGGACTTGGGAATTTATATATGTTTACAGTTCATGCGTAATAACATTACCAAAGAAGGGATGCAGGGAGCGGAGTTCATAGTGAAAGGCAAAGGCAATAAAGCTCTAAAATAATACATACACTGCGATGCAAAAGTTTAGACAAAATGCAAATATGTGAATAAAAAGAAAACTATTCAACGAAATGCTTTCAAATATCTACTGCAGGTACACAATATGGTCCCAAATTAAAAACTTACATAATTATGTGATAGAAAAAGGGCCATCAAAATGTATTGCAACATGCCCTTAAACTTGTAAGACCCTATTTATCACTCAAGTAAACAAAAATATGAAAAAACATTAAGAAATTTGAAAATTTACCTTCAAAACTAAACCCATACTGCCATGATAAAAGCAAAATATTCCGGTTAAAAATGACAACTGTCTTTTAATTACATTGGTATGGACATCAGTATTTTCACCAAGAACCTGAAATGGTGAAAGAAAAAAAAATTAAACCTTAACAAAAAGGCAATAATATAAATCAGTAATTAATTCTATTGTTTACTACAGTGATTCCCAACCAGTGCCAGCCAGACTGTTTTCCACCAGATTATTTTTTGTTTTCTTGCACTATTTCGTATAACTGGAGCAACAGTATGAATCATCATTTATTATCCAAAACTTTGCGTGCAGATTTTAATTTTAGGAGTGTTAAAATAACTTATCTAATCAATAGTAGAACATTTTGTCTGTCCGATTTGAACTCTGCTAGAATGCATACAACAAACCAAATGCCACCTTGTAGTTGATTATAAGTTTTGCTTGTAAAATGGCATGGTTAGATGCAGGCAGAAATTTTTTACTATTTTTAAATCAATTTAACAAGTATACTATTTTGAATGCATTAAAAAAAACAGAGAAATTGATGATTTTATACATACAAATAAATAATTATCAGCCCACTGGAATGCAAATCTTCCTTCTTCAAATACAATAACTGATGGACTCGAAAAAGCAGATTTCATAAATTTAGCTACACCAGCAAGTTGACAGCACAAGGAATAACGATTTTCATAAACCTGAAAAATTGCAGAAGAGAAAAAAAAAAATTAGTATTTTAAAAATGAATCTTTTTTTTTTTTTTTTTGATGTAATCAATTCTCAGTCATACGATTAGATGGCATGAAGTGTTATTTTCTACTTTATGTGTATCTTCAACAATCAGAATTTAGGCTTCTATGGGAAGGTGTCTGCATTTTTTTTTTTTTTATCACTGTACTTTAACCAAAAATGTCCATGTTTGGTCTCCTCTGAAAACAAAGCATGTAAAAAGGGTCCAATTACAACATTCCTCTATTGTTGTTCTTTCTTCAAATAACTCAAAAGAAAAACTCATTTCTACAGATACTGTCATTTACCTTCTCGCAGCAGTTTTTCTATTACAAAGACAGAAACTTACAGATAGGAAATCAGCATTCAAATTGCATGTTTTTGGCTCGACACACGGCTAATACAAATCAAAGGCATTTTAAGGGTCATTGCGTAATTTATCTCTTTTACATCATCTTACTTGTATTTTAAACAGTTATATAATAAAACTAGTATCTCCTGAGTAATACACTGTTTTGGGCAGGTAAAGGGCAGCAATAAGTTTTCAAGAAATTTAAAGCAACACGTTTTTAATTTATCAAAAATCCCTGTGCAATATTTAAATTTGAAGTTGTTTATGCTTTATTTGGTACTTATCCGTTAGCCGGACGCAAGCGAAAAATCGCCAAACAATGTGTCTCTAAATTATGCAGAACTCCACCAAATTTCTTACAACCATATTTGTTTACCATTGAGCGTACCTGTGCTCCGTTGGCAGGCTTTGTCATTTGCTTTGCTTAGCGACATCAGCAAGTTTTGAATTTTCACCTGTGCCCGGCTAACGGATAAGTACCCTTAATTTTTAGTGGAAGCCAAATATGCATGTTTGTACACAAAAATTAAAGTAAGATAAATGCCAAAATGCAGAAAAATTAGAAATGAAAATTTTTTTGAAATAAAAAAATCATCCCGAATACCAAACAAATTTGATGAATATCTAAATGTGTCATCCTTTCTTCAGCGGTGGAATCATTTTGGCTAACACATTTTTAGTTAACGTGTTTTACTATAATACGGTTTGATTTTTTTAAATGCCTACTTGGGAAAGATTCTCATTTGAACAATCAGATTAGTCTGTTTTGGAGACAAAATAGAATTTTTAAAAAGTAAAAAAATAACTTGAAATGATATTCGAAAGCAAATGTTACCACTAGTATAAAAGTGAAAGATGGCCATACCAGCACATTCCAACCCCATTACAGCCCTAGAATCCTCGGGTTAAAGCCACTTTGCTATTTCTATTCCAGTGGTTTTTATGTGTGAACAGGCTCTATAAAAAAAATACATCAAGAAGGAAATTCTGGCAACAATAATGCTTCTGACCTAAATTTGTTTTCTGGTAAGAGTTTCGTTTTATGCATTTTCAAATACAGGAAATTGAAGATACTAGTCTATAGTTATTTCTGCTGTGTTAGCTGGGACTTGTTTTTTTTGGGAGTGTGGCGAAGGGGGAATAACTTTTTAATTCTCTGGAGGATAGAATATTCATATTTGTACAGAAAAAAAACCTTTTGAATAAATAATCGAGTACGGAGCCAAGAACCTAATCGCCATCAACTATTCTTACATGAGCGACATAAAAGATTTCATGAAAAAAACAATATAAACCTTAACCTGAGGCGGAAAAAAATACAGAACTGCATCTTTGGGATCATCTTCATCTTCAGTGCAATAAGTAGTATCATAAACAAAAAATATATTCATTTTTTTTGGAAAATAGGTTGCACTATAAGCCGAATGGTTTCTTGAATATAGTAATTATACAAGTTAGAATATTAAAGCATAAGCAAGTGTCCTGTATCCACCAACTTCTTTCAATGTAGTATTGAAATGTTTGCATGAATTTCGAACTATGCATTTTCCTTTTTCAACATCAAGAGTTAGTTTGTGAAAAGGAGATGAAGCTTTTAAGAGAAAATTTTTGGTCAACTTCAAACAAATTTCAAGAAAACAAACAATACCACGTGAATAACTTCGATTGCCATTTTGACTGTTAAAATAGTTTCTTAAATCTTTAATTCAATTTTTTATTTACTATTCCTCTGCTAAATCACGCTGTAAAAATACCTTTTAAATTTCTTGCATATTTTTTGGAATGGTGAAAGATTAATTTAATGAAATGAAAATAATTTTAAACTGGTAACTGCACTGCTTAAATTTCGGTTCAGTGTCACCAGATTGGGCAACTTTTTGCCATAGCTGGCGAGATATATTTTCGTTAAGTTGCTTGGATATTTTTAGGACCTTAGATATTATTTTTAAAATACAAAAAAAAAATGTCATTTTTGCCCTCAACCACGATTTAAAAAGACTATTTCTCAAAAAATATGAATAGTTTAAAACCGAACCAAAGATTTACGTCGGAAAAATGCTTGCGAATTTGTTCTATCTAGCTACTTTTCTAAGCATTTTTGATTGTTGTTTTCGAAATTTCGGCAACCCTAGACTTGTTCGAATGTTTGTAAACAAATGCTAGCCGAGCAGTAGCAAATGTTGAAGTTATGAATGATTATAAATTGTTATCCTCTCAAGGATTCAGAATTGATGGCAGGCGTCCACATGAACTTAGAGAAATAAAATGTCAATTAGGAATAACAGCTGGAGCTGACGGTTCTGCTTTTGTTGAACAAGGAAATACTAAAGTTCTTGTTTCTGTATACGGTCCACATGATGTATGTTAAACATTGTACAAAATATAAATCTTAACTGTTTATTTTAATTACTTTATTTTCAGGCTTGAAAATCAATTCGCCTGATTGTAATTTTTTTTTTTTTTATGATGACCGATGCTGCAGTTCTGGAAAGAAGGAGTACGGACCGAATAATACAAACTTTAAGAGTTATTGAAAATAAACAAGTGGTACGCTTGATTTAAAATTTAAAAATAGGAATGTCTTTTTTACCTTGTTTCATCAGAGATGATGATGCTTTGCGAAATAATACTGTGGGGAAGTCTTATTATTTTCCGTTACGGATAAACAGATAATTTAGAAACTGCCAGTTATACCATCAGAGTGGTTTCATTCACATTAAAATTACTTTGAATATGATTAAATTAGAAAGTGAAAAGCTTAAAGTAAACATTTTCTTTTCTGGTTTTTATGAGTTTAGATTATGTGAATATTTATGAGAAGTTCATTAAGAGAAGCAGTAAGCACTTAATGCTTCAATACTAAATTTGAATCTGTAGAATATTTTAGTTGCTTATTTCTGTACATAGTTATTTATATGTACACATACTGTTTTAAGTGAAAATCATAACAATATTTTTTTTGTAATTTTACTGCAAGGATTTCAAAATATTCCAAAGGAATTTTAAAGAATTCAATTAAATTATTTTACTTATTACTTTTTGAAGATTGTTTTGATATGAAGTGTGTTATACTATTTTCTTTAACTTATTTGATTTATTTCAGATTACTAACTTTAAATCCAGGTTGCTGCATGATAGAGCTTACATCAATTGTGAATTTAGAACAGCTCCATTTAGTGGATATAAAAGGAAAAAATCTTCAATGTTTGACAAAATGAATAAGCAAATGGAGGTTGTACTGAAACAAGCTTTTGAAACAACTATTCTTTCCTGGTTGTATCCACGATCCCAGATCGACATATTTTTCCTGGTAACAAATCTGTTCATTCTGTTGCTAGAAAGTTTTAAATCAAAATAACCTGTCCATGTAAAATGTCCCCTCCTTTCCTCGGAGAACTCCAACCTTGAGAAAAAATTTTGGAAAGAAGGTTGTTTTAGTTTGAGAAAAATGTTACCTTAATTTGGGAACGAAAAATGAGCTACGACTTATGAAGTTAGCAAAGAAAATTTTCGGAAAATGATGAACTAAAATTCAGCTGAGAAGTCGTTCACATGACGTCATGTTTTGAGGGTTTGGGTTGGGGAAATTGTGACAAAGGTAAGGGGGATGGGGCAAGGTAAAAAGTGATATCAAAGTTTTAGATTAATTTGTTTATATAACATAGTATGACATGTCATGAAGGCAGAGGGTTAGGTGAAGAATGACACTTTGACAAAGAGGGGTGGAAGGTGGAGATCAGATTTTGAAAACCTGTTTGACATCATTTATGGACAGCCCCTTATCGAATATTTTTACTCAAGACAATTTGTTGCATTGAACAATAATTAAGTTCTCCATTCAGTTAAATTTGAACAAACCATCACTTCAGCTTATCTAAACTCAACTGTAAAATGTTTTTCTTTTAATAATGTATAATGCTTTATAACTTACATGGTTGCTTTATTTGCTAGCTTTGCACAATATCCAAACCTATATTACACCTAATGTTATAATTTAACACCTTATGATTCAGGACCAGATATTTGGACCACTTAACAAAACTCTACTAAACTGCCTAACCCCAAAGCAGAATACTCTGTGATGTTCTGCAACATAAAATCATTTGACCAAAATTGTTCTGAAAGTACTTTAAGCACTGTACAGTACACGTAGAAACATGACCGTTTTCAAAAACCATGATCCTGAAATCAAAACGGTTTCATACAGGACTATGAAATAAGTATTGTTCAGTACGCAGTCTTACTGCAGAAAAAAGCCTGAAATTAAAATTCCAGCCACACATTCTTGCCAGAAAATGTAAAACCCTTCACTATGTCTGCTCCTCCAAACATCAAAGAGATCTGAATGTTTTGACACTGCTTTCGAAGCAATATTTTCACTCAGAATAACAGCACATGGCTGATAATGAGACCAAGTCTCGGAGGCAGGACGCTTAAGGGGCATAAAACAGGTGTAGTTAAACATTTTTCTGCAAATATATTTTTGCTAAACATATAATTTTGTGCAAATTCCGCAGGTTTTGTC
>JAXGGA010004891.1:0-83382 GCA_038373865.1 Uloborus plumipes | reverse complement strand
CAATTTTAAACAATGTTTAATACTATTATTGTTAATTAATATTTTTATTTATTTGTTTTGGTTCAATCTCATTTCAATCGTTCTTGTAAATGCTATATTTTTGTGATAATGCAAAAATTAGCAGTTGTTTGTCATCAAAAAAGACATTGACTAAAAAGTATATATTATATAGTGAACACATAACTGTTTTTAAATTAATGCAATTTCCGAATCTTATCTCAGAAGTAAAACTAATGTTATTTATTTTGTTCTCTATTCTTTTTAGCTGCAATGCATCACCCTCATGTTCTTTTAATTGATCCTATTTCTGGTGCAAAATCTCATGAACTTCGTGCTCATCGAGGACATGTTACTTGTGTTCGTTGGTCGCCCCTTGCGGAACACCTCCTAGCAACTGGAGGTACTGATAATAAAATATTCCTTTGGGATATTAGGTCTGCTAAAGGCTATTTAAGCACTCTTGATCAGCACAATGGTGTTGCAGTTAGCAGTAAAAAGGATGTTGTTACTGCTCACAATGGTATTGTTAACTGCATACGATTCACAGATGACGGACTGTACATGATGTCGTACGGTACTGACAGTCGCATAAGGCTGTGGGATGTTGCAACCTGCCGCAATACTTATGTTAATTTTGGCTTAGTTGCTAATAACCATGAGTTTCGGCAACGTGGTGTTGCCATATCTTGTGACTCAAACCCTCCTACAGTTTTTGTTCCTTCCTCAAACTATATATATGCTTATGATTTATTTACGGGCTTGAAACTGAGAGCATTGGTGGGACATTACAGTTTTGTGAACAGCTGTGCTTACCGCTCTACTACACATCAGCTTTATACCGGAGGAAGTGATATGAACATTCTTCTGTGGACCCCTGATGTTGAAAGAGAGTTACTTGAAGATTCATCAATGGGCAGGCCAATTGATCGTCAAACGAACTCCCCCATTCATTCTGATAATTGGTCAGATGATGATTGATCAAATTTTTTAAACACATGATTTGTCATTTTTTATACATTATACATAGTTTTAATTTATTATGTATTGAAATTTGCTGAATAAGGAATTTATTTATTTATTTTTTTCTGTTAAGTTTGATGGTACGAGAACCTTAGAAGGCACTAAATAATTGTTATTTAATTAATGACTCATAAACATTATCATTATTTGTATCCCATGCATTGCTGCATTTTTTTTCCTTGTTTTTTAGTTACAAATCAACAGTAAAATCAATTTTTATTTTTTTTACCCTGAATGTAAAAAACAGTTATAAAAACGAGAAAAATCTGGATAAAAGAATCAAATTCAAAAAAGGAAATTTTAAACATTAAATTAAAATCATCCCAAAAAGACTTTGAAAGGTTCAAAATTTGACTAAAGAGAGGATCTAGTGAAATTCTTTTTCGTAAATCTTTACATAAAATGAAAAAAATATTTTTAAGGACTTGAAAAAAATAAATATGAGCCATGTATTTTTAAAAGAAAAATAATATGTACATAGTTTAATCAATAAAAAAGTAAAGCAATTTTTTTTTATCTTTCTCATGGCATATGAATTAAAGTAAATTATTTAATTATTTAAAAAAAATTTGTAAACTTGTATGTTCAATAAAATGTGAAAGTAATATTCATTGAATCCTCATTAGATATTTATTTATTTAGGGAAATTGTGTAATATTACTATGTCTCGAAAAGAAAATCATTTAAAGTTATTTAGGATCTGAAATGTATAAAATTGCTCTCTTCCATTTTTTGTAAAAAATAAATTAACAATAAAAAATTTGACATGACTACTTCCTTTTACGTCTGCTTAATATTCAAGTGTTTCTTAACTCAAACAAATGAATAGGTGTGTAGTCTGACCACTGATAAGATGGAAAAGCTACGATCAGGTTTACCAGCAAAAGCTGACTGATCTATTATATTTCAGGTTCGCCAGCTTTTGCAGATTTGTATTAGCCACTAAATTAAGCAGAGACACATTCAAATAAGTGAAGCATGAGCTTCAAATTTTTGCTTTTTCCTTCGTTCAGATCAGGCGCGCACCCAGGAGGGGGCTTAAGCTCCCCCTATGAAAAAACTGGACTTGAAGGTCTTAAGTATCAACGACATTTTTAAATTTTTCCACGGTGTCAGAAAAGATTCAAGTCATTAATAACTCAATATATACTATGCTTTGAATCCAATTGAAATAACAAATACGCACACGTATAACATATAACTTGTCTTTCTTAAAGTCTAGGGGAAACTGGGCAAATTCTCGCTTATAAAAGACCGCTCTGTGCTCCCCCTCGCCTCATCTACAATTTCCAAGAAACCAAGGCATTGTTTTCAATTAAATCATTCATTGTACATTTACAGTCGCATGAGGCACGAGAATGGGGCCTCAGCAAAGCATGGAACTTCAAATCACAGAGCGTCTCACCATCAAAACCAAAATAATTTTAATTTTGAGGATTTGTCATGAAAAATCATAATGTTTGAGGATCGAAGGGTCGTCGTAATGAAATTTTTAAAGCTCCTTTTTGTCAAAAACAGAATTCTATAAAACATTTTTCATGCACATTTTTTGAATCTATTTCATAAAAGCCCCCTATGGCCGGGGAGGGGGAGAGGGGGCAATTGCGACATGATTTGCCCGCCACTGATTTTCTGAAAACATAATAAAAGGAAGTACAAAATAAAAGGAAGTACAAAAGAGAGAGAGGGAAAAAAACAGGAAAAAGTGACCGAAGAATATCTTTGCAAAATAAACAAACTAAAAAAAAAAAAAACTTGCACTCAAACTACAAACTTCTGTACTTCTAACCAATGAAGGCACTGGAAGGAAATTAAAAATTTCTGTACAGAAAACCAAAATAGTTAACTGAAAAATCTTTTTCCATTTTCTCCATTTTGATTTAGAATAAAAATATTTAAAAAAAGTAGCTAAGAAAATGGGAAAGAGGGGGTATCCGAACCTAATTCTTTTCTTTTTTCGGCGTTAAAGTTAGAAAGGAATTATAGTTTTAGAGCTTCAAGTCTTAAAAAATTCTGGAAGAAAGTCTGAATGTTCCCATTGAGAATCATCTAATAATTGGTTTTTGGAACATAAATTTCTAAAAATTTCCGGAGGTGAAAAGCGAGCACCATTATCAAATAGGGCCTACAGTTTTGTTTTTAAAACTTTAATTTCAAAAAATTAAAAAAAGCCCCCCCCCCCCTCCTCCCACCAAATAATAATGGTAAAAGGTCTTAAATTTTGTTTCTGGAACTTTAATTACGAAAAACTGCTGGTGCAGAGTACATGAATCCTACCGCTAAGACTACTGATAAATGGACTATAACCACAGTTTTAAGACTTCAAATTTTGTAAACTTTTCTGAGGAAGGCCTATGAACTCTTAACATCGACAACAATGGAACCGCATTTCTCTAAGCTCAGTTTCGGGGAAAATATCCTATGAAGAGTTCCACATGCCATTCATTCCCATAACGTCATCAAAGATGGTCTACAATGGCATTTTTAAAACTCCAATTTCAAAAAATGTTCGAGGAAAGATCTCGAAAATTGTTTAAAATTGAGTTTTGAGATCTTTTATTTTGATAAAAAACATTCAGAGGAGAAACCGAACCCTATGCCTTTCTCTAACATCATCAAAGATGTTGTTGCGTTGTTCTTGTTTAGACATCAATTTTGAAATATTTCGAGTTGAGAGCGGTCGAACCCCATTCTTCCTAAGATTAACTGAGACAGTTATACATTTCGTTTTTGGAATTTCAACATCAAAAAACCGTAAGTGAAAAGTTCTAAAACCCCCATTCATTCTCCTAATATATTCTAAGAGGGCCTACGGTGTTTCTTGGACATCAATTTCGAAAATTTACTATGGGAGAGCCCCTGACTCGTGTCTTTCCTAAGATTAACCAATGTCGTCTTAAACTGCGCTTTTCGAAGTTTAATATAGAAACATTCCTAAACCTCACTCCCAAGCAATTGCAAAAATGGCGTGCAATAATAACGTTTTTATGGCCTCAAATTCTGAAAAAATATCAGATGAGGGCCGGCAAGTCTCAAATCTCCCTAACATGACCAAAAGTTGTCTAACTGTTGGGTTTTTTAATCACTTTTCAGAAATTTTTCCGGGGAGAATCCATGAACCCCTTATTAGTATGTTTGAATATTCCACTTTATGTCTTTGTTTATAATAATAATGGTCTTGATTCGTATCATAACGCTATTCTCGTGAGTAAATTAATCACCTCATCTTCACTAAGGTTGGAAGATCATCATAGTATTACCATTTATTTTCTTACATAAACACAATTTGATAAATAAGTAAAAAATTCACATAAAATTTAACAGAAGCAAGAGAGCTTTCAATCAAAAAAGCAAAGCTTTACACTATTATTCCGGAAAAAATAAATAACAAGAAAGAAAGAGAGGGGGGGGGGGGGGGGGGTAATCTATTAAAGTTTAGTATTTTCGCGAATTTAAAATTTTAATCCAGTGGCCCCTGGATCTAAAAGGGGTAGGGGTGCTTGATGTCAGAAATTAGCCCCCCCCCCACCCTAAAGTTAGATCCTGGGTGCGCCCCTGGTTCAGATAGACTCATCTTAACTGGAGTTTACCAATTTCACAGCAACCATGGACAAACAGTACTCATGCTAGAAGCTATGCTTCTTAAAAAAAATAACTTTTTTGGTATTTTCTTATTTGTATTAAACTAAGGTTTTTACCTTAGTTTACATTAGTGGCTGAGCTCATTCAAAATATCAGCGATCAATTTTCATTAAGTTTGTTACCACAATGTTTGTTTAAAATTGCATAGAAACTAATTGTTTGTTGATATTATATTTTGCCTTTAATGGGTTTTCAAAGAAAAGAAGACTAAAAGGTCCACCAAATGAGAAAAAATTCATTAATTAATTGAAGAAACCCATTAAAACATATAATTTTGGTAGCTTCTGTTATGCACACAGCCATATTCTTTTTTCAAGATTTCTACATATTTTCGACGGATTTTAAAATATTTCCCCTGTGACTACCAATTGATTTCCCTCTATTGTGGCACCAATTATTTTCAGCAAAAAAAATAATAATACGCATGGGAAAACAAAAACCGTATTACATGTACTCATGTTCGCTTGTCCCTCACAATTTGACACATGACAGCTTCATCTTTTTGAAATGCAGTATTTTGAAAAAAACTTAGCTACATCTCTAATCATGTGTACCTTTTCTCTTCTCTACTAATAATAAGGCTGAAGGTCGGTCTTTCTTTTTTTCTGTCTGTCTGTCACGCGCAAAACACCAAAACCGTTTGGCCAATTTTGATAATATTTGGCACAAAATTAGTTTGTAGCATGGGTTATGCACTCGAAGCGATTTTTCGAAAATTCTATTTCGTTCTTTTTCTATTCTAATTCTTAGTCAGCATACAATTCGATAAAATGAGGGAAGAAATATTTCATACACATTTTCAAGTCTTATGTCATTCGAAAGCTTGAAATTTTCTGCTAAAAATGACGTCAGTTTCGAAGTTTCTACGAGCATTAGAAGAGCTGTAATAATTGTTTTTAGAATCCGGAAATTCAAGGCTTACCTTCAGTAAAGCAAGCCAAACGATTCTAAATGGTTAAGCTCGAGAATAAAATTTGTTTGAAAATAAAGATGAAATGAATTATTTTATCAACGGAAATTAACTTTTCATGTTGTTACCATGGTTACGTTTTGTACTTTTATTTGTTTCGTTTTTTTCCCTTAATAATTTTAAAAATGTATTTGGTTTTGTAGAAACCCAAATTCCAAGTCTTATTAAAATGAGTTAAATTAAGTATTTTAACAGTTGAAAAAAATCATATGCTTTTCTTTTTCTCAGTTTTTAAGTTAATTAAAACTCGGTAATTTATAAAAATATCGTATAAAATTGCGGTATTGCAACGTTCTTTCTAAAATGTTTCATTTCGGAAAATAAATTATTTTGTTTTTAAAGCTAAGGAAGAAAACTTCCTTCTTCTTTAAAACTTCGGTAAGATTTTCTTATTTTCTCTTTTGTATTAGTTTTATATCATATTTTTAAGGAATTATTGTTGAATTATAACTAAAATTGAGCATTCTTTCTACGATCTCAATTTATTACCAGATGACCTATTAATTTTATATCACGGGCAAAGCCTGGCGGGTACTGCTAGTACTTTAATAAATAATTTACTTAAAATAATTTCATTAACACTAAAGAAATATAAAACAGACGACTTTTATTTAATGGAGAAAATATTTCACTTTAAATTTTAGTAAGACAAACGTTTCGGTATGAAACTTTTTTTTCCAACTGTTTTTCAACAAAAGGGCTAAAATTCATAACCAGGATAAGAAAACAAAACGTTAATTGATTGACAAACGCGAACATTAATTTATTTCATATTTTAACTTTTGATGTTATTCTTGAGCTCAATTGTTTAGAATCTCTTGGCTAGTAAAAACTTAGAGCTAATTTTTTCTAATGCAGAAAATACCACTTTTTCCAATGACTTAAAAATTAAAACTGCTTGAAATATTCAGGGGTGGCTCCTCACTATGGGCCGAGTAAGCCGGGCCCACCCAGAAAAATTGGAAGAAAAAAAATCAGCTCAAAAAAAAAGGACCCAAAACTTATTTTCAAATCCCCCCCCCCCCCCCCGAGCATCACACATTCAGCGAAAAAAAGATTTCAAAATCCATCGATTTCAGCTCTTCCGGGACCTCCGTGACAAGCGCGCGCTCTTTCCTTTCTCGCGCCCCCTAAGAAAGCGCGCGAAAGGAAAGAGCGCGCGTTTGTCACGGAGGTCCCGGCTCTTCGCACATGAGAACGAACGTGGGCCGTGGGCCATCTGGCCAAGGCCCACCGGTTGCCCAAGGCACACCTCCGCTTTTAGCCAATCGCAATGGCTGGATTAAGGAGAGCGCTAAGTGAAAACACCCCTTGTAATTTCTGCCGAGAGGGCACTTCTGGTGGTGCCCTAGATTTCCCTTTGTCCCCAACCAAAGCGGTGGAGAGGGAAGGAGAGGGAAGTGTTTCGTTTCTGTACATAAGCAGAGAATGTCTGGCCGCTGTGTTAGGGAGAAAACTCTTACCTTTTTTCACTCCGTGGTCCTTATTTTTCTTTTCTTTTTTTGCTTGATTTTTGTAACATTTAACTTTTTTTGTGTGTTTCTTTTTTCATTTTCAACACCTATTACTAACAGGCATAGAGATTGCCAGTTTCACTACCCCCACCCTCACCTATTTGCTTCCATTCATGCATGTTTTATTTATTAATTTGCGTTTTGGGAACTGGAAAATTGTCTCTCGAAATTTTTGTGTTAAGACTTTATCCCCCCCCCCCCACCAGCTCTCCTTAATAATCATCCCTGCAACTTATATTATCACATTCAAAGTGATTTTAAAGTCCGAAAACACACTTTTAGATGTTCAATAAAAATGTTGCTATTGCGCAACTTTTCTTAAATCTTATGACACGTAACATCAACCTTAGTACTTCGAATTCACTGAAAGCAGTAACCGTTAAAAAAATAAAACTGAGCGTTTATAAAAACATTGAGTGGATTCAGGGGTGCCCACAGGTTTGGATTATGGCGCAAGTTGCGCCATCAAAAAAAATTTTTTTTTTGGGGGGGGGGGGATTTTTAAAAACTAATTTATTTATTTATTTAAATTATTTATTAATTTATTTTTTAAGTTAAATTATTTACTGATTTTTTTCAATGTAAATTATTCATTGATTCTTTTTTTAAATTTAAATTATTTCTTTATTATTATTTATTTATTTTGTGTGTGTGTGCGCATGGAATGTCTGGAAGGGAAAAAAGCGATTATATTCTGCTCATAATTAGTACACCAGTTACTACTGCAGAATCAGAGGGATGTTTCAGTACGCTGAAAATAATTAAATCATATTTAAGAAATACTATGGGCCAAGATCGCCTTAACGCATTGGCAGTTTGTTCTGTTCATAGAGATGTTATTTTAGACTCACAATTTTAATAATAGAGTGATTGATCTTTTCGCCACTCAAAAGGAGAGACGCGCTCACTTACTATTTAAGTAGCAGAAAATGCACAAGTTACTTTCGTACTCGGATAACGGACTAGTTTTGGACCCTAACAAGAAATACAGAGTTTTTCCTCTATTTTTCAATTTATTATGTTTGTAATCGATTTTCCAAAAACAAATTCAGTGGATTTTCAAAACAGCATCTTTCAAGAACACTCCTACCGCAATTTGATTTCCAAATGTAAATTTTTCTCTACAGGGTAAATTATAATATAAATGCTTCTCAGTCACCAACAGTGAAATTTCATTGCATTTAAGTTTTTGAAAGGTTTCCTTTTTAAGGACCTGATATTGTTGTTTTTCCTCGGATAACGTTTTTATTGCTACGTTCTATCCCTTAGCATCTTTTCTATCACATAGATATATTTTCCCCTTTATCGAAACCTTTAACGTGCTTTCAACCTATTGTTCCCATCAGTCAATTACGAATGCAATTATAGTCCCATATGACTATAATTTTTTGTCCATGCTTACTCAAAGTTATTATTTAGGACTGATGATAAAATCTATGCTAAATTTGGCAGTCGATAAATGAAAAATGCATCAGTAGAGAGGTTCTATATTTATTTTATTTACTTATTTTTGTTATTGTTGTTCAGCAAATATTTCAAACGTGACTTGTCAGAAATCCATGTTTTAATTTTAATGTTATTCGAATCGGTAAGTCCTATAAATTTGATTATAATGTAAGAAAAATAAGTGTTTTAATATTGTTATGTACTTTATGTATTTCCTGAAAATAATTGAATCAGCTACCATGACCATTACTAGTTTGAGTACTACCATAGGTAAGCGAGTAGAATCATGACTGATCAAACCAGTGTATTCCAATTTATTTAAAAACATATACGTATATATATTAAAATTGAAAGTTAATGAAAATATCATAGCTATAAAAGTGAGAATTAAATAAAAAATGATCAAAAGAGCTTTGTGTTAAACTATAATTGAAGTGAAAAATCAGCGTAAATAAAGCACAAATGAGGTAGAAAGTACAGCAAATAGCTATTTCAAGGCTACAATGGAGCCTCTTCCGCAGTGCAAAAAGTTCAGAGCACAACATGAAAGCTGTGAGAATTCTCTTACAGCTTTAGTCATAACTATTTGCTGCACTTTCTACACAATTTGTGCTTTATTTACGTTGATTTATAAAAGTGAGATTTTTATGTTCTGACACCGTTAGAATTTGTTTTTTCATGAACTGAAATTGCAACATTTGTATCTGAATTAGAAAAAAAAAATGTAAGCATGCCCATATATAGTCATTTACCTTACGAGTTCCTTAATTTGATGATAGAGGTTTTCAGAAAGTCATGGTGCAGGTTGTAGAAATTTTTAGGGGAAGAGAGGGGGTGTTTTTAGTCATAAATGTTCTTTTCTTTTTGAGTGTAGTCCCGTAATGTTTGAGGAGATGTGCCACCTCTTGAGGGGTGACACTTTTGATGTGATGAATATTTTCACTGTTTAAAAAGGGCAAAATTATGTGATCTAGCTTGCCTAACGTTAGGGATGTTGTCTTTCATTTTATTTGTGTAAGCATTACTGGGCAAACATATAATTGCGGGCCCACCCACTAAATTAAGGCACGAGCCGCCACTGAAATGATTTGAAATGATAAGCTGACGATTTCAGTAACTATCCCCCTGAGAGCAAGATTTTTGAATTTTCTCTGAGTTATTTATTTATTGTCTACTTCCAATTTTTTAAAACTAAATTGAGCTCTTAATATTTTTCACGATAAAATAAGCATAAAATTACTGAAATGTGGAATTAAAGCTCGAATTAGCTTACACTGTTTTCAGAGATTATTATAATTATTTTTATGGAGTGTTATGAAAATTGAAACATCTTCTAGAAATCATAATTCGAGCTGCAAATAGAAAGTGATAATTTTGGTTATCACATGCCTGATAAAAAGTCGTTATCTTTCATTGGCCTTATGTCACAATGACGAAAAGAGTTTGTTTCCATGCTTGCGTACTCTGGAAGTCCAATATGTTAATTCTTCGATTGATGCATTTACCAAAGTAACGGTCGTCCATTGAAACATCTGCGGCTCCAAAAATTTTGAATTCTTAATGGATTTAGTTTGCTATTCTTTTGAGAGTAATGGCTCTGCTGATGCGTTTTGTGGATGATGCTCAAGGCTCAGATTTCAATCTCAGTATTTGGGATTTTTCCAACCATACAAACCTATGGATTCGGCTTCCCACCTACGAGATCGCTCTGAAAACGCTAGCGTTGCTTCCGATTATGATTTTTGGCATTTTGGGCAACGTTTCTATCATTGCTGTCATCTGGAAAATAAAGGTAAGAAACGTTGACTTCGCTTTACGCGTAACTCTGCTATAAAAACGATGGATTACACTAGTTGTTAAGAAATTGAAATTTTATGTCTTAGTATGTGATTTTTATGTGTTGGGTTTGTTGAGCTTGAGCATAGGCGGCTGGTGCACCAAAAAAAGTGAGGGGTCAGGAGAAATGCGGGGGGGGGGGGGGGCAAAAGAAATGGGGGGGGGAGTAGGATGCAGTACCTCTAAAGTTTTTTAATTGTTATTTTTATTAAATGTGGCTACATTATTGGATTTTAACATACCGCTACAAAATGCCGCTTTAAGGACCGCTACAAAATGCGTAAAACGGCCTCCAAAATGAACCAGGCTGGTGGATTTTCATTAATTTTAATGAAATACCATGAGAGAAAAGTCCGATTTTTGAAATTTTGAGTTTGCAATTTGGTGAAATTAATTTATCCACTGAGTAAAAAACCTTTTTTCACTCGATCATTACTATTTAACCTTGAAAAGTGAAGGTGCAGTCGCTCCCCCCCCCCCCCCTGTATGAGCCGCCTATAAGCTTGAGATTGTAGTTTTGCTTCCAATTTTGATTTTTGGCATTCCGTTCAACGGTTCAATCATCGTTGTCATTTGGAAAATAAAAGTTAGAAACACTGAGTTCCACTCACGCGTAACTCTGGGATTTAAGCAATGAATTCCACTATTTGGCAAGACATGAACATTTTATGCCTGTGTGTGAGAGAAAAATAAAGGCAGGAGTGAGTTTTCTGCTATTTGACAGATTTCCGTTTAAAGACAGAAAATAAATAAAAAAAACTTTCAGACGGAATAAAACAAAGGTTTAAAACTTGTAAATAGTCAGTGAAATCCATTTAGATGTCAGAAATGTTATATATTTTTAATTTGTATCACATACAAATAATATGATAAATGTCACACAATCGGTTAAAGAGACAACTATTATACTCATTACCTATCTAGTACCAACAAAAATACTTTTTTGAAACTCCTTAAAAAGTGATTCAATTTTATTTCTTATCAAAAAAATAAACTATGAGTTAGCTGTATGGCTAGAATATTACTCTCTCGTTAATTATTTTTAAAATCTCTACACTATTTCTTGAAAAGAATATTATGCGTTTTTTACTATTGATCATTTCATGCTATTAAGTGCTGTGTCTGTCGGCGAGTAGATGAACTGATCAAAAACTACTATGTAACTATACTGACCTCCCCCCCCCGATGTAAGCAAGTGATGAAATGTTAATCTCTTCACCTCCCTCGTTCTTCCTCTCTATCGATTAATGTCCACTGTTTGTTAAACTACTAAAAAAAAATTTTTTTTTTTACTTATCTTATTTTGCGAAAAAATGCAGGAGATTTATAAGGTGTTTGTTTGCCTATTTTACCAACACATTTTTTAAGTCCCAATTACCCCACATAAGGCCTCAAAATGCAGAATTTTAAAACTTAAAAAAAAAAATCACCGGGAGAGAACCCCCCCCCCCGGACCCCCTAAAATTACGAATATTTTACCCTACTTAAAGGAGTTCATTGCATCTCTCTCTTGACACCCCTACCCTAATAAAATTAAGTCCACAAAAATAACAAGAAAAAACTATGAAAATAAAAATACACATACACACAACAAATAGCATGCCCCCCCCCCTCCCCTGGGCAGGAAAAAAGACTCATAACGCAAAAAAAATGTTACGTATGAGAAATGTGCGAAATTGGACCCTTCCCGATTTTTTTTTCTTTATACGGCCTTGTTTGTGCATGTACTTTCGTGAGAGCTCTTAGAGGAGGAAATCCTTCAGTTCAATCACTCTAAGAACCTTGCAGGTTTTAGTATTAACTTTTCTATCTGTGCAAAATTGAAAGAATGAAAATTCAGTTCAACAGTTAAAACATGGGAATGACGTGTTCTGTCCAAAAATTAACGAACAAACTAGCTGACAGTGCCTTAAAGTAATTCCATTGATAAAAGTAATGTTGGAATACCTATTCCTAACACTATTCCTGCAGGAATGGAGGAAATGATTCACACGGACTGACATCGTGACATCACACATTTTCTCTTTTCCAAGATGCATACTTCAAAGATCTTTCATTTTTCAATATTTTTTAAAATAAGTCGTTTTTCAAAATTATAATTAAAGACATTTTTACGCGACATGAAGCATTCTTTAATGTTTTATTAATTTTTAAAATTGATTAAAAAAATAGTGCTTGCAAAAGTGGCAAAAAATCTCATATATGATTGATGCATTAACTAGGCCAGCGTTTCCCAAATTGTGGTACGCTTACTATCGGTGGTACCCGACTTGCTAGTTGGTGGTACGTGAAAAATAATCAGTAATAGCGGCTATAAAAGATAAATAAAACAGGTAATGTAAAGTTTCTTCCAGTAATTTATAAACATTTTTTAATAATATCATACAGTTAAGATGTTAATGTGTGCAGTTCGTGATAAAAAATTCGGCAATCAATATTGTTTGTCTTTTAGAGCGTAATTTTAAATTTATCCATCAGTGAATTTCAAATGTTTTTCGAAGCAAGCAATGATCACATTAAATACTTTTTATAAAAGTATTTGATTATAATAAGCGAATAAATTAATCATTTTCTCGTACTATTTATCAGTGTAACGAAATATGGCAAAATAGTAGGTTAATACGAAACACATAGTTAAAGTAAATTTATTATTTCAGTGATTTATATCCGGCATCGTGTTTTGGCGTGTTTCGATGAAATTTCTCTCAATATATAATGTGCAAACACGGTCATCCTTTAAAGTGTTTAAGACAAACAAATAAACACATTCGCTTAAAAAAAAATACAATAATTTTTCCGAAGTGGTACAATTATACATAATGTAAAACCAAGCGGTACGTGAGCTAAAAAAGGCTGAAAAACGTTGAATTAGGTTATTATTTACATTTAATTTTTTCATATGTTTGTCTTTTGTTTATGCACTGCTGGATAGAGAGTACAGAATGTTTTTTTTTTTTTTTTTGCTTTAATCGTAACTTAAGTCAATTCAATTTTACTTTGTTATATAAAGACGAAAAAATAATAATTAGGCTTGATTCAGTGTAGCTCCTAAATTATTTAAAATGAAAACTTTCACATTTTATTATTATACTAGCTTATTACCTGGCTTTGCCCAGGTGCTTATTAATACAACATAGCTGTAAAAATTATTTGCATGTCCTTTTGTTATTGACAAAGCCAGCCTTAAATTGATAATTCATTGTTAATCGCAATCTTTGTGGGAAAATACTCATATTTAACTGTGTTAAGTTTTATCGATTTGTATGCTTAAAGGATTATCTCTAATACTCTATATATTTAAAATTGAAGAAAGTGCCATTTTCATACGAAAAATTTGAACTTTGAGCTTTTTGGATTTATTTTAAATTCTAAGAACCCACCTGTGTGAATTCTAGTGCATCAGGGAACCTCTGTGCCAAGTTTGATGAAAATCCGAAGAAAACTGCGGATTTGTATAAGAAACAAACATTTATATATACGAATATACATACAGCCATTTTTATATAGATAAACACAACGTTTTGACTCAGAGGTAAAAAATCTTAGATTGCAGTGAAATTTTGCCCCAAACAGTTCATTTAAAGTCGTAACATAAAGCAATGAGATAATTAGTTTCTTTATACTTCAACACTAATTTAAACAATTAAAACTTGAAACAAGAGTAAGCATTTTTGCATGTAAAATCCTTAATTTTTGATTTTCTCTTCATAAATGCGTTTGTTGTTCAGAAAAAAAATGTCGTCATTAGATATTGTTATTTCCTTTTCTTAAAAGTTTACGTACGACGATTAAATAACATTAATAACAAAAGAAAATCATGAATTAATATTTTCCATACAAGCGAAGATAAAATTCTCCATTCTTCAGTTTTTACATGCACAGATTAGATGATTCTGGAACGTATTCGTTGCTTTTAAAACGTTTTATCTCGCCCCGAATTTCAAAACCATTCTCTCGTAGATTGATAAGCCACGTGAAAAATAGTTATGTTCCTATGGTAATAAAAACATAAAGTCTTGTTTGTATTTTGAACGTGACTCATAATTGTATCTTTGCTAAAACAAAATAATTTTGTTATAATATGTTTCACTTTATGTTGGCATAATACAAACGATTATTAAAAAATCAATTTTGTCACAAGGAGAAAACTGAATTATTCAGTTCTGAGCGAACTTCTTGTTTAACTTCGAAGAAATAATCCGGGTGATACATGCTTGAAAGAAAATCAAAAAAAAAAAAAAGCATTGAAATAAAACAAACATTAGTTCAAGAAATAGTTTAAAATATGCCACAATAATCAAATGGGCTTCGGTTCAAGCATTTTGCCTTTAACCTGTACGTTAATTTGCAATCAAAACTGAACACTCCTTGAGCAATTCATTGTCTATTTTAGGGAATGCGAACGTGCACGAACATTTTCATCTGCAATATGGCTCTGGCTGATCTGATGACAATTTTGTGCTGTTCGTGGACAATCATCGTTGTGGATGCATATCAAAATTTTGTCCTCGGAAAACTCTATTGCAAGCTGGATGGTTTTTTCCATGGTAACAATCCAATCCGATTCAATTTTCTTGGTTGAGGAACATAATTAAACTTCCTGATTCAGTGCATTAAGTACAATATAAAACTCACATCTTTATACATAAATAAATTTGTAAAAATATTCTGACACATGTGTCAGCAATCGTTGCAAATTCGTGCACTTATAACGTTGCCAATTATGTAATTACTCTTTAACACAATAAGAATAATTTATTTTTTTCAGAATGCATTTTAGTGCTAAATACAGATCCTCTATTTCAGTAATGCTTCATCAGTTTCAAAAATATCTACAATTCGGTACACTACAGTACAGTACAATCACCCTTGCTTCAATGCAATCATACAAATAAAAGTAATAAAAGCTTTGTTTTTCGTATTGTGCATAGTGCATAATGTATAACAAATTGCAGTTTTGCATGAAGCCTAAATCATCTGCGATTAGGATGGAAACTTTAACTTTATGCGAACGAAAAGCTGAGTAATTAAAGAAACAATATTATAAAGCAAAAGTGATTTAAGTTTTTTTTGTCAATATCTTGGAACTTATTTGATATTTTGTGAATAATTGAATAAATACATGTTCTTGAATTTTGTTTCAGATTTCGATTAAGTGAGCTGTTTACTAATTCACAGCAAAAGATTAACTGTTGTTTTTACAGTATAATAGTGGCATAACAGAGGTTTCAATTTAAAACAGTAAAATGCTCAGTAATAAACTGTAAAACTGATAATTTTAGTTTCTTATTGTAAAGTTAGCAATTTTGCAGTTTATTGCCATACAATTTAGCTGTAAAAACAACAGTATAATACTGGCAGCAGAGGTTCCAGTTTAAAATTGTAAAATGCACAGTAATAAACTGCAAAATTAGCAATTATACAGTTTAGTACTGTGAAACTAGCAATTTTTACAGTTTATTACCATAAAATTAGCTACATTATATTGTAAGAACAACATTCATTTTTTACAATGTTGGTGGTCTTTTGATTCGAATTAATTTTTAGCTTATCTTCTAGTAATATTAAATTAAGTTTTGAATCCTTTTAAATCGAAAACTATTTCTTGAGTTTCTTGGCCGGGCTCATACGCAAACATACACTTTTGATACTGGATTATGTTACTTTTTTCATACAAGAAACAGCATAAGATATAACGTGTTGTTTTCTACATGACGCGAACACAATTCTTCTCCAGTGTATATTTGATTCGATCATCCTACACAGTGACTTTCTTGCTGGCAAGTGTGTTCTCACTCATCATCATTTCTGGAGATCGTCTGCTTGGAATCGTTTTTCCCTTTTCCAAAAGGCTCAGCAAGGGGCAGGCAGGAGTCATAGTGGTGGCCACGTGGCTGGCTGCCATGGCGTGCGCCTCACCTACAGCAATATGGAGGTGGCTGCAGTCGAGGCGTTGGCACGATTACGAAGAGGTACGTGGCCAATTTCGAGACGTTATAAAACTCATTGTCAATACTGTAAAACGTGAATGTTGTTTTTGCAGTATAATGCACCTAATTTTACAGCAATAAAATGCAAAAATTGCCAATTTTACAGTAATAAATTGTAAACTTGCTAATTTTACAGTACTGAACTGTAAACTTGCTAATTTTACCATAATAAACTGTAAAATTGCTAATTTTACAGTTTATTACCGTGAATTTTATAGTTTTAAAGTGGAACGTCTGCTGCCGGTATTACACTGTTGTTTTTACAGTATAATACAGCTAAATTTTTCGTCAATAAACTGTAAAATTGTTACTTTACAGTAAGAAACTGTAAAATTGCTAGTTTTATAGTTTATTACTGTGCATTTCAAAATGGAAACTCGGCTGCCAGTATTATATTATAAAAACAACAGTTCATTTTTTGCAGTGTAGTTTGGTGACTCTCATATTTTCAGCTATTACTAAGTTTGCATGTTTTAAGCTCCAAATACCTTGATGATTTCTTTTAATTTTACTCATTTTGTATTATGTTTACTTTTTTAGAGTTAATATTAATTCATTTTACTTCCCAAAGTCATTTTAATATAATTACAAAATAAAGTTTATCTTTGTTAGCATTTCTACGTACTACATGATAATTTTATTGATACAAAGTTCTCATCTCTCTTTCTGAAACTTATTGCTGACTATCTGACTTCAAATTGCCTCGATCATCATATAATACCTAAACCAGACTATCGGTTGCTTTGAAAGGTTCCAGAATATGTTTTTGTAGTTATAATATTGATCAAAACAACACAGGTATCAACTTCGCGTGCCTCATATAACCCGCTTCCTGACACTTGGGCACCACTAAGCTCTGTACACACCACTGGGTACCTACTATGTTGCGGGTATTTTTGGTGTTACACACACCTATAAAAAGTCTCAGATTGCTGGGTTTAAACTAATTGTCGGCTTTTTTGCAAAATTCTTAAAATGTTTAGAGAAGTTGAAAGACAGAAAGCATCAAAAGAAAATAAAAAAATCGTCGAATAAAAATATAATCTTCTTCTTAGTTAAGAAAAACTAAGTGAAACTTGATGAAACGCGCTGTTTTATCAGTTACGTGCCTATCAGTACGTGTCTATAGTGCACAACACATGATTGTGTTGTGCATATGACATAAGTGTGATAACTGATTAACTTGTACTTGAAGAGACGTATTTTCCCAGTAAGTAGTTCTAAAAAACTAATCAGCCTTAAATCATGGTATAACGGTCCTAATGGGTGAAGCGGTCACCTTTATTTTCTACAAATGAAGGAAACTATTTTAATGAGAAGGATAGGAATTTTTACTCGGTTGAGGTTTAAGCAGTTTGATGTTTGTTAAAGAGTAAAGGTCGTTTCAAGCTCTATGTAACTAATATGAGAAGTAAATTTCGATTTTTTTGTTCATAATAATTGCGCTGCATGTTTTCATAAAGGTGTATGAGAGTTTGAAGGAATTCTTATGCAGCTTTTATTACGCTAATTCAATATATATTTGACTTTCTTTTTTCTCTTTTTGTTTTCATTTTTTCCTCTTTTTAAAGATACATTACTATACTACTGCAACCTTTCTTATCAAAAACAACGTGACGTCAGCGTGACGTTTGCTTGACGTTAGCCTATGAAAAATGAGCTAGATAAAATGTCCCAGCCTACTTGGCGAATTAGAGGAGATCGTTGACTGCTTGTGAGCTCTTATTGGATCTGCCCGTAGTGACGTTCAGTGTCAAGTTAAGTTGCTTTCTAGTATAGTCATCTTTTATGCATTATTTTTCTTTTTTCTTTCACAAAAATTGTGCTAAAAAGTAAAGATGATACAAAAAAAAAAAAAAAAAGAGAGATCTATATTATTATTTTTGTTTTAACTTAAATCGACAAGAAGACCCAATTGCTACAACTTTTTCGTTTTCGAAATGCTATATTCGAAAGCATTGCACGGAAGTAATACATTAAAACAACCACAAAATCATCAAGATTTGGAATTGTGTCAATCAAAAGTCTAATAAGGGGGCAGTATTTTTGAAATGGCGACAAAACAAGAAAGTCGGTTCGTTTTATTGTATTACAATATGCGTGATGCTTATTTGTTCTTGCGGTGCTTTTGGACCATATTAGATGTATTGTTTTATACAAATACAAATGCGACGACCAGCAGCAGGCTCTGGGCCCAACTGGGCTGGTCCTAGTCAAATTAAAGACCCCAATGACGATCAATGGCCCTCTTAAAGCCATCTACTCCATTGCTCCTTACTGCCTCTTCCGGTAAGCTGTTCCAAGTTCCCACTACCCTGCTAAAATAGTAATTTTTTCGAATTTCCAGATTAGCCTGAGATTTAAACAGCTTAAAACAATGACCCCTTGTCCTGCTTTCCGTGCAAAAATCTAACCCCATAACATCATTCATTTTAATAAATTTAAACAACTGAATCATGTCCCCTCTGATTCTCCTTTGCTCAAGACTATACATATTAAGCATTCTAAGTCTGGAATCGTAGTCTAAATTAGAAAACCCATTTACTAACCTTGTAGCCCTTCTTTGTACCCTTTCCAATAAATCAATATCTTTCTTCAGATAAGGAGACCAAAATTGAACAGCATACTCCAAATGAGGTCTTACCAAACTTCTATATCCAGAAGAACCTTCATAGATTTGTTTGAAATAGATCTATTAATAAACCCAAAGGCCAATTAATTTATTGACCTTTTTATGTATCCTCACATTGTGAAAAATGAATGTTGTTTTTATATTATAATACAGCTAATTTTGTGGGAATAAACTATAAAAATTGCTAATTTTAGAGTACTAAACTAAAATTACTAATATTAGAGTACTAAACTGTAAAACTACTAATTTTACAGTAATAAACTGAAAAGTTGCTAAATTAACAATTTATTACCATGCATTTTACAGTTTTAAACTGAAACCCCTCTGCTACCAGTATTATACTGTTGCTTTTACAGTATAATACAGCTAAGATTTACGGCAATAAACTAAAATTGCTGGCTTTACAGTAAGAAACTGTAAAATTGTTTGTTTTACAGTTTATTAAGTGCATTTTGCAGTTTTAAACTGGAATCTCGGCTGCCAGTATTATACTGTAAAAACAACAGTGCATTTTTTGCAAAGCACTACCAAACGCTTTAAAATAACTGAAGGGCAGCATTGTGACGGTAACGATGAACCATGACATTGCCAACACGACGTTGGATGTTATCAGGACTTAACACGCACACAAAAGACCCCCCTTTTGTTTTTGCATTCTGTCAATTTTAAAAACGCTGCTGTCGTATTAACGCTTGTTTGGCACAATTACAAATCTTGATGAGTTTGTGATTATTTTCAAATATTCCTCATCATATCTAACGTTTTGAAAACGAATAGATCATTTGTAGTAACCTTGTATTTTAGTATAATATATGAGCCATATGACAAGCTATTTAGATGTATTGTTTTGTTAATTTGTATAACACGTAATTTTGTTTTCGTCTTAGGTTTGGTGCAATGAGAATGGATTCATACTTAAATTTTATTGGCTAATCATTTTAATTCTGCTTGTGTATCTACCACTGACTGTAATGGCTGTTGCGTATACAGCCATCATTCTTCAGTTAGACAAATATGAGCACCAGCTCTTCCTCAGAGAGCATCCGCTAAAGATGAAGTACAGGAAGAAGGTATTTTATTTTGCTATCCGACTTTACATTTGAAATCTTGCTAAATTTTAACTAGTGCAGCGGGGTGTATTATACCCATAAAAATTTATTTTTTGCGATCAGCGTTTTGTAACGTTCACATTTGTGACTTTATATGTCTATATATGTGTGTATTTGACTACTGTTTCATTTGCATTTATGTATATAAATAAATAATGCAAACATCAGACGAAATTTTCTTAAATTTGCCAACTACTGTGGTGTACACTAAAAACAAAATGCAGTGGTTGGATTCTTTGAATAACCCCCTATGTATTAATTTTTTTTAAAGATGCTAAAGTAGGTTGGTATGAAAAACAAGAGAAGTTGTATTAGTCTTTTCTTCTATTTTTTATTACTCTAAAACTCATGTTTGATACATATAATTTAATTTTAAAAATCGAGTTATTTAAAGATGCAGATTTTATTTTAAGAAAAACAGAGCTTTCTATTTACATTTTGAATATGTATAATGTTTTCTTATAGTACGAAAATCAGTAAATACAATACAAGAGAGAGATATTACTGTAATAAAATTAGTTTTCATTCCTTAAAAATTTGCGTTTATTTATTTTTAGGTGATAAAAGTGCTCTTCATGTATGTTTTAAATTACCTCGTTTGTTGGGTCCTCTTTCAAGTCGTTGTACTGTATCGCTATTTCAAACTTCCACAGCAAGAGGTGAGTCTTTCAAAACAAAATGGTTTTTCCCACTAAGTTTTTTCTTTTGTAAACTTTAACATAATTAAAAAATCAGTTGCGAACTATATTGAAAATTAATCAGAATCTCACGACTACTGCCGTCTTACATTTTGTTTGTAAATTCTTTTTAAATAACTTTCAACTCCCTACTCTCGAGTCAACCACCCTTTCCTCTGAACTGATATTGCAAATTAATAATAAATAAATAAACAAATATGAATGATTTACACCAGAAATACGCATTCATATTCTGGCAAAAAAAAAAAGTCTGGCGTTTTTTTTTGCCAGTTTTTTTTTTTTTTTGAAAAAAAAAAAGAAAAAAGAAAAACATGTAGCTGTTTTGATAATTAGCAAAAGTTTTTCGGAATTCGTTGCTGTTTAGCAGTTGTTTTTGTAAAAAAAAAAAAAAAAAAAAAAAAAAAAACGTGTTTCAAGCAGTTGAAAATCCTACAACTCATTGATGTTTCCATCTTCCCCTTGCAGCTGGCCCCTTGGTATCGGAAAGTTTATTTTCCAGCTCATGTCCTGACTTACGCGCAGAGCACCATTAACCCCATCATCTACGGTGTATGCAACGAAAGTTTCCGGAAGGCCTTCCGCATCACATTCCGGTGCCTCTTCAAAAACAATAAGGTCCGCCCAACAGCAGCGCCCATCTACATTCATTCGCCAAAGAGAAGAAATCAACCACCGTACAAAGTGGATAAGAACATGATGGTAAGTTCGATGCTCTCCACGGCACACAAAGCTATTTATCATTTACATCTACCCATTTGTAGGGGTGTGGCATTTTAAGTATACAGAGTAGACGAGCGGTCGGCAACCTAAATTAACTGGAGATCTACTTTCCAAGTTAGGTGAACAAAAGATCGACCAGGGGGGCGAGATGCAGATCATACCCTTTTTATTTTATAGGATGTCTTGCATACAAGGTTTAGTAGAAACTATGTTGATTTCAAATTAAAAGTTAACGCTTATAAAAAGAAAAGAATAATATTTATTAAATAGTTGCAGTAAGTTGCTAAAATAATGTTGTGCTAACTTTCATCAAAACATTTTCAGACACAAGTATATTTCGTTCTTTAAAACTGATAAAATAGTGACTGTAAAAGTTTAAAATGTTTAAAATAATTTTGGTTCAGTTGTTAAACGTAATTTTACAAAATGTTACTGAGATCGACTAGTCGATCGCGATCGACTTGTTGCCGTCCACTGGAGTAGACCGACCAGTGAGTGAACACCCCCCCCCCCCCACCGCGCATAAACAGCTCGTATTTTTTGCAATAAATATATAAATAAA
Source organism: Uloborus plumipes (assembly GCA_038373865.1). Taxonomy (NCBI): domain Eukaryota; kingdom Metazoa; phylum Arthropoda; class Arachnida; order Araneae; family Uloboridae; genus Uloborus; species Uloborus plumipes. The sequence continues at coordinate 61,243 of JAXGGA010004891.1, read as the reverse complement.
TAAATAAAGTCTTGCAATATTTTTTTGTTGAATTGGTCGCGGTGACGTACTTCTATGCACTTCCAAAAAGAAAATGACTTGAAAGTACTGTGTTTTTCCACTTAAAAAAAAGAAAAGACTTTATGAACAACTGTAAAAGTTCCCAACATTTTTAAACAAAATTAAATATCATCTAAAATGTTTTCTGGTATGTCGATTTACTGTGTCTATGTCAATTCTGGTGCCTTTCATCTACTTTGCATAACTCACATTTGTTGAAAATTTTATTTCATTCGGGTGATTCCTTCATGGTGTTTCATTTTTTTCAAACAGCAGCATATAATCAAAACAACTATTTGGTTGCATTAAGAAAAAATATGTTACATATTAAAATGTAATGTACATTTTAATACTTGTAGCAAAACGGACAAAATGGGGCACCCAGTACTCAAGAAACTGAACTGAAAGAAACTCCAGATAAAGAACGCATAAGAACAAGAACTTTTAATGTAACATAGTTTATAATTATTCGATTTTATTTGTGCCATATTTTACAAATAAAGTGTTCTAACCACTTCTGCTTTTTTGTTATTAGTCTACACAGTTAAAACGCATAATTTTACTAGCATTAGTTTAACTAATAGTTATATCAATTCCGCTTAAAACGTGCCAAAACAATTTTTGGCACTTTTTTAATATTTCCTACATTTCAACCTGATAAATTCACCCTGACAAAATAAACTCTCTCAAAGTTAAGTGTTTTGTTGGAACAGACTAGTGTGTGTTATTGCTGATTGATGTTTGATACCGCAATGGTTTTCGACCATTTGCATTTCTCCTGTCGATGAACACGGTACAGGTTTGTTTTCTAACATTCAAATCACTTTTTTTTTCATAATCTTCTACCTTTTCCATAACAACATCTTCTACTTTAGAGGGACAATCAAAATTTTGGGTTGTTAGAGCATAGTGAATTTTCTTAATAACAACCTTTACCCATACACCACCACTGCATGATGGGAAATGCTTGCATTATTTTGCTTACATATAGCCCAAGTACAATACCATACTAAGCAAAATTCCAAAGCTTTACTTAGGTACAGGTCTCATTCGCAATCAAAGAACTAGTCAATCAAACCCAGTTGATCATTACTCTGTTTGACTAGCTTTGTCCTCCGACTCTTTCGTCTTTACTTTCCCCAAAGCTGCGTATTTCATGGTCAGTGTTTCAAACTGGTCTATTTGAGATATTTGGTATATAGCAGTAAGTTACCGCCCCTAAGCCTTGGCTAAGGTAGAAACACATGAAAATAATGAGTAGTTAAATAAGCATATGGAAAATAGCTTTTATAATTTTAAGAAATATATTCTCTCCTTTCTACAGAGAGAAAGAGAGAGAGAGGTATTATTTAAATTAAAACTGAGTGGTAAATTATTTTATCAAATACAAATTTCTATTAGCCGGTGCCAAGTTCTACGAAAGACACTAAATTCGATTCCAACATTCTTTCATTTCAACTTTAGTTTACTTTCAACAATTGAAGCAACTAAAAAACAATGGCCGTAGCTAGTATTCCAGGTTTTATGCAGAATTTTTTAGTTGTGCGTTTTAATATTTTGCTTTCTATTTAAGAACAGTTTTAGAAGTTCTTGCAGAAAAAAAGAGAGCATGAGTATCCCATTTTTGTTTCGTGTCCGTGAAGGGAATAAAAAAAAAAGCAAAAACTACATTTATTTCTTTATTTAAAAACATTAACAAACCATATTTCAGAGCTATGACCATTTGGTTAAAACACAATAAGCGAAAGTTTTATAGAATAACGTGTAAGTGGATAAAAGATCGACAAATTTGTTGTATTCTTGCTTCGCAGGAAAACATGCATATTTGTGTTTGAAGATCATTTATGTTTTGTATATATTCATAGCAACCTCTCACTAGAATAAGGAGAACAATTAATTGATAACAATGTACTGAAATACATGAAATTATGCATCGATAGCGGTATATTCACAATTTTTAAAGGAATAATTTTCTTATAGAGCTTGAAATCTGCAAATTAATAATTGTTTTGAAACTTTTTGGATATGTTTTTTTTTTTTTTTTAGTTTCTCTATGCACTTGTATTGATATGATAACGTTCAAGTATTAAGCAGTAAGTTACTGCCCCAAGGATAAGGCAGAAATACATGCAGTACACCGCCAGCTATGGAATAACCGAGATGGCGGTATATTGCATGTAACATTTAAGTAGCTTTGATTTGAGCGTTACTTCACAAAATTTTCAAAACATTTTTTAAAATAACGATGATACCATAATTAAAATGCTTGGGAGACGAAGGAGTTATGTGACAAAACAGAAATTATGAGTAATTAAAGTGCAAAGTTTTATTATTTCAATTGTTGCAGCTTTTTGTTTTCTGGTTTTGTCGTTAGTGTGCGTATGAAATTGGTCGAATGATATCTACCTTTTGATATACTAAGTTTTATTTGCTCACCTGTATCCATTGCTTACCGTTGTCTAGAGTATATTTTTTAAAATGTAACATAGCCCCTTCATTCTCCAACCATTTCAATTGTAAGATTTTGAAACTTACATTTTGCAAACATGTACTAAACAGCTGGATTGTGGATCCAGTTTCACGCTTTATAATCAACAATCTTAACTAAGCTGGAGGCGGTACTACCTCTCGATAGACTGAGAATTACTTCACACTGGTAGCTTAAACTAATTTAGCACTTCAGCGGGGGTCCACAGAACACCTGGTGCTGCTCACCTCAAAAGTGAAAATAAAAGCTTGTTTGCAACTAAAGTGTTGATTCTACTAAAATGTGTGTAAATCAATATGAGCTTATGAAAATGATGTATATGTTCATGAATATAATCTAATAGCAAAGATGATTTGTACCCACATCATGCACTAAACGTGTTTCTTTTGCTTCTTTCTTTAAGCATCTTGTTTTATGGTACGTTGTTGAAATACAAATTGCATTTCTCGTCGTCACAAAACGCAAGCTAAGCCGTAACATGTTGTCAAAATAATCTACTCCATCGATCAAATCGAAGATGCTTGAGTGTTATGCAACTTGTAGTAGTGTCCTTTGAGGTTCAACAGCTCTTGATGAGTCCCTTTTTCCACTACTCTTCCTTTGTGGATGACAATGATGAGGTCAGCATTTTGGATGGTAGTCAATCGATGAGCGATGATCAGGCAAGTCCTACCATTTCTTGCCTTGTCTAATGCTTCTTGTACGATCTGTAATGAAAACATATGCTTGTTACACGATCAAAAAATACTATATCTCACGAAAAAAAAAGTTTTCACATTTTTCCAAGAAGGTTGTGGTAGATAAAAAACTAATGATAGACAATTAAAATGAAAAAGAAGCAATTTATCTAATTTATGCAGCGCATAAATGGTATTTACGGAAACGTACCATTAAGAGCATGGCGAAAAAAGGATTCTCGTTGTTTTATGCTTTGACATTTTTGCCATCCTTCAACAATTATTTTTATTTTAATTCTAAATTAACGTTTTTTCCCCGCTACTTTCCATATTGTCAAATGAAACGTAAACGTACCTCATGCTCAAAAACGAGATTTATGATATAAATTAGTTTACACTTTAACGAGTTGCAGATCGTTGTTCTATGAAATAACTAGTTAAACCATAAAATACAAAAGAGTTAACGGATACGATCAGTTATTTCATGGAACAACTAGATATTCTACAGAATAACGGAATTCATACTTTAACGGTAACATACGAAAAGAAATGAAAGACATTTTTTCGAGATTATTTTTTTGCAATTTATTAATTTTACACAAGTCTCACCTTTTCACTTTCCGTATCCAAAGCCGAAGTGGCTTCATCCAAGAGCAGAATTTTTGGGTCCCGCAGCAGTGCTCTAGCAATAGCAACTCTTTGCTTTTGACCGCCGCTCAGTTGTGCTCCTCTATCCCCAACAGGTGTTTCGTAGCCCTAGCATTGCAAAGAAAGAGTCCTCTTGTAAAATGTTTTTTATTACGTAACTTTCTACAACTTTATAAAGGTCACATATGAACTTTCCAATAACATTAAATAAAATGTGCTTCGAAATGCGATTTTCTTTACTTATTTCTCTTGCATTTTTAACAGAAAAATTAATCAGCTAGTGAAGTGGGTAAACCTTTTACTGAAACTGTTAACTAGTTATTAAATTACTGCATTACTGATTAATTAATTTATTAATAAATGTTGGAGGGCGATAACTTTCGTTTTACGTAAGTTAAGTCCTGAATAAGTAGTAGGAAGAAGTTCAGAAATCAATAGCTTTTGAAGAATAAAATAATAATAATAAAAATAAACTATACCTTAGGTAGTGTAGAAACAAAATTGTGGATGTTTGCTTTTCGTGCTGCATCTATGATCTCATTCATGTCAGGTTTCCTCGAGTTGTCACCGTACGCGATGTTCTCAGCGATGCTGTAGCTGAAAAGCACGGGCTCCTGAGATACCAATCCCAAGTGCGATCGATGATTGGCAACATTCAAATCTTTCACATTTTTATCATCGATGAACTAAAATAAAGGAACAGGACAATGAATAGAATTTAGGAAAGTAGCAGATGGATACTTTTGAAAAATAATCTCCTAGAGTCATTTAGATCTTTTTTTAATAAGATTTACTCTATGAGATTCTTTTTTGTTAATGTTAATCAAAAGCCTCCTAAAGGGAGGTCAAGGGGGGAGAAAAGGCCTCCAAAAAATATTCTGATTAGACAAATTATGTCGAACGATTCGGCAAACTTGAAGATATGATTACAATATTGTAGTCTTTAAATACTCGAATGTTCCTTTTCATTAGATGGACGTACATGTACGTACCCGTACTTTATCGTTTGGCAGAATTCGGAGTGTTATTCAGCAATTGAGAATCCCTTCCCCACCGAAAAATTCAAGTGTAACCTAATGTAACCTAAGTGCCCTAGTAACGGTGAAACCAAATAAACAGACAGGAATTCGACATGAAATATATAAGTGGTTAAATGACGGAAGCACTGAGGAGAGCCGTGTAAAATACTGCTTTTGAAGTAAATTTTGTGTACGTGTTATCAAAACATTTTCCCTACTATTTGAAATCACTTTATGCTGGAAAAAATAATCTTTTAACTACATACTTTCCATGTTTTATCTATACTAAACTGTGTGTGTCATTGGTGCCAAGAAAAATGAAAATATAGGTTTTTCTCACGAAAATTCTTACTATATTTGAAGAAAAAGTTGAAATAATTTTGCAATGAAAAAACATATTTTCCGACCATCTTTACAAATGGTCGAAGTTGCGTTGCGAATGCATTTGCTGGCTGAAATCTGTCTGAAAGATTTTCGAAGTGAACGAAAACTGCATTTTTGTCGCCAAGTGACCTGAGGAGATTATTCAAGCTGAGCGGAGTAAATCGACCTGAGTGAAGGGAGATGATGGCTGCAGAAGTGCGCTTCGAGATTAACACCAATAATGACGTCCATTACTGCATACTCTTTTGCATAAGCAAAACTATTTTGAAAATATTTTAATAAATACAAACAAAATGTAGGAGGTGTTAAACGATAGCGAATGAAAGACACGTGCCAATAGTAGAAGTTTTTTATGCTTCAGTAAGTCAAACGCTCATCTGAGGCAATTGTATATTTTATATTCTAATGATACTTAGTTCTAATGCAAAATAAAAAAAGAAAAAAAAAGATTAGTGTGAAAAACCAGTGCTTGTTTATTTTGATGCATGAATAAGAATAGTTTGAGAAGCTTTGATTTCATAATTTCAAACATAGCCCTCAGAGACCTGCATATCTGCTCATGAAATACGGCAATTGTTTTGAACATTGTTCTAATAATATCAAGATAATAGATGGAACTAGAATGCTTTAATGTTTTGGATGCTTTTTGAAGTTTCTGTAGTTATGTGATGAACACTTATAAGCTGCTTCGACTGCAGTGCTTAGTGGCACTGTTGCTTCCGATAAATCTAAGAAAGTGAAGAAAGAAAAGTTCTGAAAGAAGTTGTGAGAAAACACTGTTAAACAACCTTAAAAAAATATATAATTTTTTTTTCATGCCATCAATTTAAACATATAAGACGATTAAAAGTGCCTAATTATGTACATTTATGCAATTGCTTTGGAGCTACGATTAGTAAGAACTACTTTGCTCTTTTCGTTAAGGGGCGATATGTTTGCTATCAAAACATTGTACTTACCACTTTTCCATGCTGCGTATCGTAGAAGCGTTCTATTAACTGTATGCAAGTGCTTTTTCCACAACCACTGCTTCCCACCAAAGCCACTGTTTTTCCACTCTCTATTTCTAAGTCCAAACCGCGTAAAATCTTTACATCAGGCCGACTGGGGTAGTTGAAATATAATTTTTCAAAACGAATATTTCCGCTGATACTTTCCTGAAATGAAAACAATCATTCTTTCATTTCTCATAATATTCTTTTCTCTACGAATCTCATCATTTGGAAAAGAACTGCAAAAATGTAATCGTACGGGGGAGTTGAAATTGAGTATGTGGTCTACAAGTTTAAGACATACATAGTTCAAAACACGCAAACTCTGATGAAACTGAGCGTTTATTTACTGGTCTTAATATAGTCAACACAAAATATACTAACATAAAACTTTAGAATGAAACTTAATTACGACTCTTAACGTCCGTTAACACTATACTTAAACTGAGATCAGTCATTTTATTTAATTTTTAAATATTAATTTTTGTTGTATTCGTGATTAGCTTCTTTATTTCTCTTGATAAATTCATCTTGGGCCCTTCATTTATTGTAGCATACTTTCAAGATTATTCTAAGGACTTTTACACTGCAAAAAATGAACTGTTGTTTTTACAGTATAATACTGGCAGCCGAGGTTCCAATTTAAAACTGTGAACTGCAGAGTAATAAACTGTAAAACTAGCAATTTTACAGTTTCTTACAGTAAAGTTGGAAATTTTACATTATTGCCTCAAAATTTAGCTGTATTTACTGTAAAAATAACAGTATAATACTGGCAGCAGAGGTTCCAGTTTAAAACTGTAAAATGCACGGTAATAAACTGCAAAATTAGCAATTTTGCAGTTTATTACTGTAAAATTAGCTGCATTATACTGCAAAAACATCTATTTTTTTACAGTGCAATGTCTTTCTTGGCTGCAAACATATTACTTTTATCAAGGTAGAATCAATATGTAATGTTTCCATAATGATACTTCTAATTCCAATTCAGTGAATAAAAGTATTAGGTAGTTTCTTACCCTTTGCAAACCATTTTGAGAGAAGACGTCAATGACTGGTTTCAGATCGAGCAACTTGAAGATTCGTACCGCTGCGACTTTTGCTTTTTGATAGTCTGGAGTAAAAGCAATAGTTTGGCCAACCATCATTGTACCTACAATGACCCCTTCGGTGACTCTAAAATAGTTTATTTTACCATGAGAAAACTTTTTAAAAACATATTCATTCTTTTCCAATTCTTTCTCTCTCTCTCTCTCTCTCTTTTTTTTTTTTTTTTTGCATGCATAATATGAGAATCATAAAATTCAAATTGTTTTCTTGTATCATGATGAAAGGAAAAAAAATAGCACATTTTATACACGTAACGAAAATAAACAAGTGTCAAAAATTCTTTTGATTGACATACATTAAACAAACTTCTTTAGGGACTTTTATAATTTGGTTTAGGAATTAATGGTGCTAAAATGTCATTTTTAAGGCTATTACAGATATTACTCAAATTTATATATTAACGTTCCATGACCTCATTTTACGCAATGAATTTCTAAAGCTTAACTACATAGGAATTGAAACTCTAATTGACCTTATCAACAAGATATTTTTGTGATAATCCTTGTACATGTTAATCTGACGAAAATAACAAAACGGTAGATACTTATTTTGGTTAAGATTTTTTTAAATTATGACAAAGCATGTTCTCCTAGTAAATAATTTTGTTCTGCTAATTTTCTGAAAATCTATGTTTTAATTATCTCTTTAAATCGGAAATGAGAAAACTATACTTGTTCGTAAATATCCCCTAATATTATGCCAATACATAACATGGTTCTTTACCAGCCCTTTACCTATACGACAATACTACAATTTTACCTTTTTTTTAGTATGTAAAATGAGTCTTTTACAAACAGATGGAAAATAATAGTAATGACCAAATTTGTCTTCTACACAAGATTTTTTTAGTGTGATAAACATGTAAAAAGAAACTAAACAAAACATAAAAAACATTTTGCAAAGAGACTACCGCTTATGACTTCCCGTAAGAAAGCAACAAGAAGTTCCTTCCAGAACTAAACCGGCCTACTTTCCGTACACCAGCATCGGCTTCATAGCAACTGATCAATATTCTTTTCATTGGCTAAAACTACAAGCATACCTTTTTAGTATTGCAAGCATATTTCTGAAAGCAAAATATGCCTCTCTTATTTGATGAAATAACTAAAAATAAATAAACAAACGCATATTAGCAGCACCTTTTGAACAAGGGAGCTCTTATATTTTCTTTTTGCACAAATAATTCTTTGATCGTTTTTCCCAAAAATAAATAAAAAAATAAAAAAATAAATACATTTGGTCGTGGCGTGGCTCTTTATTTTGAGTGAAAATAAAACCCCTCTGATTTTAATTTTCAATCCGTTACCAACAATTGAAAATAAATAAATGAATACATATACTTTGGAAAACAAATATATAACTAATAAAATGTCCTCTTAAACAATTTTTATCAGAAAAAAGAGCAGTCTGTGCAGATTTTTCTTCAAGTCAAATAAATTAATAGTTTAAAAAATTAAAAAGGTCCGTTTTAACATAATTTTTTTATTGTGAAGTTTGTTCAGCAGTGAGAGGAAGTCTCCCCATCTAAGTACAACTCATATCTTGAATTAGCTTAAAACAATAGGAATGGAATAACTGACCATACAAATCTGTACCTCAGAAACAGACTAACGTAGGTCCATTTTAGTCACTTTTTAGTAGAGGGCGAAAACGATTGCTGGACGCATGCAGAGCCCGATCATTCTGACATTGGACATGGGGCACATTTCTATTGCAGGGCCCCCAGCCTCCGTCTCATATATCAGTTGCGTGTTACGAGTAAAAAATTTCTTGTAATTCCAGAATGGAATAAAAGTTTTGTGCAAAGATAGAACTTAAAAAATAATAATAATGCTATCAAATTATTAAAAGAAAAATATACGTTGACATACACAATAGGCTTTTAGTATTGATAGTAAAATATACAGTAGGCATTTTAGTAAAATATACAGTAGGCAATTAGTATTTAGGAGACGTTGGATAAAGTAAGGGGATTTTGGGGCCCCCTGAAATCTAATAGGAGGGGCCTGCGCCCCGCGTGCCCCTGCGGTGATCAGGCTCTGGATGCATGCAAAAGATGGGGCTCGCGCTCTTTTAACGCTGCTAAATAATTGTGAAGGAATTTGTTTTCTAGAAAAACGTTCTCATGGTTTGATGCGGAATAGGATTCTACATAAAATGCAGCAAAAAAGTGAAAATCGTCATTTTTGGACTTACGTCGTTCTGGTTCTGAGGTACAGAAATAACTTCAATGGAAAAAAAAAGATGTGAGGCGCTCTCCATTTACATTTTGGCAAGGATTCTATATCATTGCAAAACGCCAACGATGAAAAATGTAAGACATCCAGTATCAAGCCCCCCCCCCTCCCTACCACGTTGTTTTACATTAAATTTATTTCTTTGGTCAGTTATTCTCATTCCTATTGTTTTAAGCTAATAATAATAAAAGAACTAGTAGGGTTGCCGTAGCTTCGTATATTGAATTCCTATGTAAGGAACAACTGAACTGTTGCAGAATAAAAATATCTTTTTCGCTAATATCATTTACTCTTACTTTAGAAGCTCGCTATAGGGCATTTCTCCAGCACCGACGAGCCTGCTACCATAGTAGAGAGCTGTTGCAAATGCAAAAGCTTGAAGTCCTTGACCATATCCGTAAGCAAGACCCCTAACGTGTGCTTTCAAGCGGGATTTTCTAAAAACAAAAAAAAGGAGTATTTGTATTACGAGCAGTACAACTGTTCACGTTTTTAAAAAATTTTAAACACCTTCTCAGTAATAATGCAATCACGTATCTAGATAATATCTAACACTGTTGTTTCATTTTAAAATGAAAATTTGGAGGAAATGTACGCTTAGTGAAAAATAATTTTTCAGTATGACATTAGAGATACACAAAAGAAAGATGAAATTCTCACTTATGGGGTTCAAGTAATGCGTCATGAAAATGTTTGTAAACTGTGTCTTCCTGATGCAAGGCAGCTACTGTTCGAATGCTCTCTATTGCTTCGATGGCAACCTAAAAAAGAGAGAAATTATATCGTGTACCAAACATCTCAAGACGCGTTACGAAACAAGAGAAAGAGATTCACTACTCTAGTTTTATTCAGTAAAAAAACTTCTGTAGTGACTTCATGCAAACGTTTATGCTTGATGAGATCTTGCTTTTTGTCTTTGCCAAGATATAGAGGAGTAAACCAATTTCGGCAGTCGAGTCTTAAAATTTAGCCCCGCTGTTACTATCAAACTATCATCCTGTTACTATCAACCTAAATTATTTGGTCCGTTTTCTTCTTTCGAAATGCAGCTTGGCTATAACTTGAAAAAGAGTGATTTTAGGTTCGTACCTCATTTCTATGCAAGGATATTTGAATTTTAAAATAACAAATATTATCGTCGCTACGAAACTCCAGTAAGACATCTTATTCTAGAATTAACAGAAAACTAATGGATTAATAAACCCCCTGTAAATTTATTCGTAGCAGTATACAAAAAAAAAAAAAAAAAGAAAAAGAAGAAGTATTGAAAAGAAAAAAACTTAGCTTCATCAAATAAATTCTATATTGCACATTATTCGATGAGATAGGAAATTTGATGTGCTTAGTGGATCGATACAAGGAATTTAAGAAACATTTTGGAAACTTAAAGCCCAACAGTTTTTCAGAACGTTTTTTAGGTTTGCATGCTACTAATATCTTTAAAGCGTAAATGGAATTTGTTGAAAATATTTGTCCAAAACATATTATTTAACTCAAAACCTTTATTTATAGAAACTTTCGACACTTGCTAAATGGTTCTCTGGCCAGCGAAAGAAAATTTAGTTGAAAGCAGCAATAGGACAATAAATTATTTATTGCTCTGGGGGTTTTTTCTCTCTCTCGAACATACAATGGTGTTTCAATAAAAACTACATTTAAACTATTTTCAGTAAAGAAAACACATTTTTTTTCAGATCATTTCATAGACACATAAAACAAAATGCAATTGCAAAGTAAAGTGCAATCGTATGGACAACCAAAACCAATAAATTATTAAAGCAGTAAATAACCGCCCCTAAGTAAGGGCTAAGGCAGGAACATACACCGCCAACTCGGTTATTTCCATCCATGGACTGCAGTTTCGTGCTTATTATGCACTCGTTCTGCCTTAAAATTTACGAGTTGTACCGCACCAAGTGCGGTCGCTCGCTGGTATTCTTTAGCTACCAGTTTCTTTGGCTCTTTTTGCTCTATAAGAGGATTTTTGCCTCCAACTCGGTTACTTTCCTATTCCATGCTGATGAGTGCATAATAAGGACGAAACTGCAGTCCATGGATGGAAATAACCAAGTTGGCGGTGTATTGCAACGAATTGTTTTTTTCCCCAGGAAGCCTGTAGCCCTAGCAGCATCATCTCATCGGCCGATGATCCAATATGTCTCAACGGCCGAGCAGAATCCGAGCAGCAAAATCCGATGAGAATACGATGAGATTTGGAGCAATTTACGAGCAGAACAGTCCCGTGCCGAGGAATTTCATCGGGAAACTTGATCGGAAGGATATCGTTTTCCGATGGAATATAGCTCATCTTATTTTCATCGGGAAAGTTGATCGGAAGGATATCGATTTCCGATGAAAGTAGCTCATCGAAAACCGTGCTCGGATACTGATCGGAACGATGTCATCGTGCATTACAGGATCAGTTTACGAGGAGTTTGTTGATCGGCCGAGCAAAATCCGATGAGTTGATGCTACTTGGGTAAACTCGCATCATAATGTCTATTTTAAAATAAAAAGCGGCCAATTGAAGCTGCTTTTTCAACGCAAGCATATTGTATGTAGCTAGTTTTTTTTTTAATTGTTTTTTTTTTTGTTTTTTTTTTTTTTTTTTTTTTTTTACACGGTTTTAAACAAAGTGTTATATTCGACTTGCTTCAAATTCGAGATTTATATCCTTGAAGCTATTACAAATAGCAGCTCCGTAAGAAATATTATGATCATTATCATTTGACACCGATCTACATGAAGTTTCCAAAACTCAGATTTTGCTCCCGATTTGCGATGTCAGAGACTTATTTTGTAACCCATATTAATATTTATATTTCAGCAATTATATATTATTTCGCTATGCGCATGTGAAATTATATCGCTAAGACATTTAAAGTTTATATATTTTATTCTGATTTTGGAAAAAGAAGAAGAAAAAAAATGAGTATTTCAGCAGGGGGTACAAATAATTTTAGACTTAATTAAAGAGTTTTATTGCACAAAACGGCGAAATTAAATGCTTACTTTTCTAAAACTTTAACTATCGAAACATGAAAAAATTTTTGGGTACATGCTTCGATTAAATTTATTCAGTGGTTATTTACCATGACTTGGCGCTATTTTAAAAGTGTTATTTATCTTAAAAATCTTAAATATCTTAAAAAGTACAGAAAGAAAGGATGAAAAAGAGGGTTAACCGTCTAAAATACTAGCTAAAAATATAATACGAAAAATTAATGCTGAAGTCAATATTTTTCAATTAAAAAAATAGATGCTGTAACCAATAGTCGAACAGAATAAAGGCATTTAATAATAGTAATGTAATTACTGAAGTATTCTCGTTAATTTTAAGTTTTACCTTGATGTGACTCACAAAATTTTGAAGCAGTGCAAATGAATCAATTCATTTTATTAAAATACCTTTCAACTAATAACTTGCTGGGCGCAATGAAAGAAACGACTCGTACACTGTAAAAAATGAACGTTGTTTTTGCAGTATAATACAGTTAATTTTATAGTAATAAACTGTAAAAATTACTAATTTTATAATAATAAACTGTATAATTGTTAATTTTACAGTAATAAACTGTATAATTGTTAATTTTACAGTAATAAACTGTATAATTGTTAATTTTACAGTAATAAACTGTAAAATTGCTAATCTAAGGGCCCCGCTCCACATCAGCGTAAAACGCGACCGAAACTGAAGGCAGAAACCGAAAATCCGAATACTTTCCATAGTAACACTATTTGCTCCATTTTACGCTTCTGCTCTATTTTTCTGCTTTACGTCAATGTGGAGCAGGGCCCTAACAGTTTATGACCGTGAATTTTACAGTTTTAAACTTGAACCTCTGCTACCAGTATTATACTGTTGTTTTTACTGTATAATACAGCTGAATTTTACGGTGATAAACTGTAAAATTGCTAGTTTTACAGTTTATTACTGTGCATTTTACAGTTTTGAATTGGAACCTCGGCTGCCAGAATTATACTGAAAAAACAACAGCTCATATTTTGCAGTGTACTAAATTCTGAATCATCTCGACAAGTTTTATGTCACACATTTCATACCTTGGATGCAGTTTCCGTTGCACTCCTTTCACCTTCAGCTTGTCCTCGGACAATTCTGCCTTCCAGAAATGCTGCTAACAGTACCAGTGGAACGAAGGCCAAGACTACTAATCCCATTTTATAATTGTAGTAAAGACCAATGACGACTGACATAATCATTGTCGAAATTGCTTGAAGAACTGCAGATATTCTGGAGCCTGTTGCCTGTTGAGAGAAAATCATTCAAGTATTAAACCTTCATCCAATTTTCGTATTTTCAAATAATAACTACCCTTTAAAGAATTTTAAAAATCAATAATCATACTTTTACGAGGATATTGTTTTAAGGGTTACAGTACCTTTCGAACAAATTTCTTTAATTTTCATGAAAAAGTTAATTCTTTGAAATATTTGTTTCTGCACTTGTTTAACAATCAATAATTTATTTTCAAACCTTAAAAATTTTGAAAACTTTTTTTGAAAATTTGAAAAATGTAAGAAAATTTCAATTTTTTTAAAACCCTAAGGCTTTTTTGTTTCTGCACTAATTTCAAAATTTCCTTTTGAGAAATGATCAGAAGGATTACCTCAACAAATCTGTGCATTCATTTTCTTATATTTTGATTAGAAAATATTGTGTGACCTTTTATGTAAAAAAATCTTAGAAAATTTTGTTCTTCTAGGTTTAACAAACTCTAAATTTTTTTTTAATTTATGAAACTTATATTATTATTCAATTCACAGTTTTGTTAAATATATTGTCTTGAGTGCAAAAAATATTGCTTTAAAGTTATATCTTTTATCGAAAAAATTCCTTAGCATTTCCAGTAACATAAAAGCACTAAAAACTGATCACCGAGAAAAAGTACTTTAAAGTTTGGCTTTTCCATTAGAACACATAGCATGCATGCCCTAAAGTCACTCATAACATTTTAAATAATTTAGCTAGAACAATGCTATTTTTTCTGAGTATTTTAAATAACTTCTACTTTTGAAATAAGCAATAAAATTTTTTTTGGTCTTTTGGTCATTTTGAGGTACTGTAACCCCTTAAGAAAAGTATCAATACGAGTATATGCTCATTTTATCCAAAGTACTACAAACATTGATGGAGTGTCTAGAAAAAGGTTTAAAACATATAAAATTCGAACAAATCTTTTCTTTAAAACTGGCTCTAAAACGTATATTACATGCAATTATTGATTGCATTTTACCGAACTTGAGAGAGAGAAAAAAGAGAAATCAGTAAATGTTTTAAATTTTGGCTTACGTTTCCTCATTTTTTCCTGAAGTTATTTAATTGTATTTTCTCTTCTTTCACAAATTGAAAAAATAGTATGAAGGTCAGTCGCCAAAAATGTTTTATAGAAAAAAACGAATGAGCTAAAGAAAATTTTTATTCAGCTGTCAAATTAAAAATTACTGTCAAAAGCGGAGAATGGTGTAAAAATTAAAACATTTTTTTCTTCATATTTTTATGTGTTGTACATATACTTTCAAAAACGAAGAATGGTGTATAGTATAGGTTCAAATATGTATATGTATTTTCAAAAGATTTGTATGTGTGTGTATTGTACATATAAATTTCAAAATTTTTCTTCAACTGCTCATATTAATAATTCTTAAATGTCTTAAGGCAATTATTTTTTCTTCTTAATATGTTTATTCACCAATTTACTTCCTTATATTGCTAGAACTGTACAATTTGATAACCTTATTCAAACATTAATCTTTATAATGTAACCTCCGATGCTGCGATGTACTTAAGTTAGTTTATGTTGTCACTGGCAGTAACATTTCCAGCTTTAACCACACATTTTTATACTCATCGGATGCCTACCAAAGTGAAAAGGGGCAAAAAGTGGAGTGGAGATGAAAATATGAAAAAATGCTCAATTATATTTTACATCCAGACTGCTTAAATTCACTTAAAATTAAAATGTGTTGCAAAAGTGAAAGTGTTGTCTTTACCATTTCACAGATTATTTTAAAATAAAAAAAGTACAATTTTTCTTTTCTAGAGAAAGACGAACTCTGGGTGCTTTACGAAATTGGTTCTATTTTACTACACTTTTCAAATTTAAATACTTGTTAAGCAATGTTTTCAAGCTTTTGAACAACATTTTTCCCCCTCAAAAGTACAGTGCAATTTATATTCCATTTTAACTCCCGAAGAACGGAACATATGCAAGAACATAATGCAAAATATAGCTAGATGTTTAGGTTCCCATGTTTTGCAATCAATGCTATCAAGAATGAACTAATAATTACAAATAAAAGTATTGCAAACAAGCTATGGATTTCATTTTAATAAGTAATAAAAACAAGACCCTGAACTGCATAGAGACAGTTTCAATACTTACTCCTTGTACGCTCGAAGCATCGGCAGTAAGTCTTGAACACAAGGAGCCTACGCTATTCTTTGGATGATCAAAAAACGATATATCCTAAAAGCAATAATGTAGTTTTTACAATCGTATTTGAATGAACAATACGTGTTCATAAAGAAACACTACAAAACCTTTAAAAGTATTTTTAAATTTACATAAAATATGAAGACATTTTACCAATATTTTGCAGTAAGACATTTGCATACATAAATAATTATTCTTACTTGGGTGATTATATTAGCAAAGACTAGTTTCCGTAATCTTGAAGTCAGCCTTTCTCCAGCAATAGAAAACATGAAAGTCTAAAATTAAGATATTTATGCATTGTAACAATTACAACCTGGAGTATAGATTTTAACATTTTATTCAGTAAACTTATAAAACAAATATTAGCAACATTTCAAATATTAATTCAGTACTATTAATTTCAGGTGAAAAGGAATTTCATTTCTTTATTTATTCCTTTTTTTGCGATTGCAAGAGTATAAAGCACAAAGTGCTGAATCACTTTTAGTGCATTACATCGATAACAGAGGTTCTGCTTTATAAATGTCACATTTGCCACCACAACACCTATGGTGGAACTTGAACCTACTCCATTTGATGTGATATAGAATGGTTGAAGAAAAGAGTTCTCCTTAGTCCTCTCAATGTCCCTCTAATGATTATCAAAATGTTAAATTATAAAAAGAACTACCTATGCCCTCACGGCTGTGCTAGTGCATACAAAAAGGTAAAAGGAGGAGCCTACTCAAACATTTGATATTACCGATATGATTAATCAAAGGAACACAGTTCAAAAAGAAAGAAATATTGAGAGAAAAAACAGACAATTTTAATTTTAATCCAGCGTAAGAAATATTCCCCATGAAGCTAAAAATAAATAAATAAATAAATAGTTACTTTGTGATTTAACTTGAAAAAAGCCTTGAATATTTAATTCGAATATTAGAAATCATGTAAGCAAATCTAGATGTCGACAGGGAGTTAAGATGATACACTAATACTGAATTGAGTCGAGGAAAGACTTCGGATATATACGAAAAATGTGTGACTTAAATTGGAATGAAAAAAGCACTCCGATCGATTTTTATATAAATATTTTTATGAATTATATCTTATGTGTTATTCTGATGTTTAAACTACATTATTGTAAGTTTCATTAAAATCCATTCAGTAGTTTTTGCGTAAAAGAGGAACGAATATTCATTTATTTGTACAAACTTTCGCATATATAATAGTAGTAAGATTTAATATGAAATAAAATGTAAATTTATTTTAATTTAATAACGAAGGAAAAAAGAAAGGTGCTTACCTGCAAAAATGTGAAAACAAAAGATGTTATTGCCAACAACAGAAAAAGCAAGCTGAAGTACACACTTTCCTCTCGTATGACGTCGGTGTCCGCATTAGATAATACCTGGAAGGAAAGGAATAATCTTCAGAAAAAAAAAATCATTTGTCAATTTGATGTCCCGTTTCGTTCGTAAACCAGTAACCAAGGGCCTTTTAAAGGAAGGGACTAATTAACAAATGGGCCGAAAGTACAAGGGTTACATTCAACATTACTAAGCTTTACTAAAGGGCCATTCCATGAAAAGTGAAACCAATTGGTCAAAAATTCATATTGAAGTTATGTTACTATGTCATACATCATTTTAAAGCTTAAGATGTATATTTTAAAAATCCTGCATTGGTTTTTTGGTGAGAGTTAGAATAATACTTGTTTTCTTAGTTGGAAGTACGATATTCACGAACTTGTAAAAATCAGAAAAAAGAACACATTTTCAAATGCATATTTCCCATCGAAAAATAAAAACAAAAATAACTACTTGTAGCACAATTTTAACTACTCAGACGGTACTATAATAATATGCATTCATTAATTTCTTTTGAATTGATCTAAATGGTGTAATTGAAGTTTGAAAAAAAGAAGTTTGATGTTACGTCTGTAACAAAAAAGAAGCAAAAGTTGTCATTACGTCCTAAAAAACCAAAATTGAAAAAAACCCTTAATGGTCCTTTTGGCAAATTCTTAGAGTAATTGCCCACCATAGTTAAAAATATTGCAACTGATTTAGTTTTAAAATTAATGCTGTTACAGACGTAACATTTCGAACATAACAAATGGCTCTATGTTACGTCCGTAGCAAAAGTAAATTTCCAATTAAATAGGTAAAAAGCACAGGATGAGCAATACATGTATATAGCATAACATGGTACGAGTACTAAAGTTTCTGGTATTCTGATTTTGAAATTTTTAATTATGTCGGCATGTAATTGAAATTTATTTCTTAAGATTAATAAAATACACATATGGTATAACTGATTATAATTTATACCTCAACTGGCATTTTTTTGCTACGTTACATGGAAAGGGAGCTGTGGATGGAGTTGGGGGTATGGTCAGGCACCAGGTGTGGCAGAGAGTAAGATCTAGAACAGCATTTGTCAACAACGCTCTTTCCTTTTTTCAGTGTGCAAACTCTATTGCAGAAAAAGTTAAAATTATTTATATGCCCCAGGAAAATTTTTTAAAGCTGACGCCAAAATTGGAAAAACGGTGGGCTAACATCGCGAATTTGCCAAAAGCCCGCGAAATGCATTGTTTTCGAACAGAATACGATAATGCCGTTCGAATTTCGAGAACGTCGGACGAAAAAGGACACATTTTTTCATTCAAAAAAAATTATCAAAATTGACCAACTGTCACCAAGAAGGTTAAATTTTAATTTGGTACTAGTACTCTGCTATATGATCCAACATTTTCAAATTTTTAAGTTCTCCTAAGACCAATCACTGATTCCAGGGAGGAATTTACTTTTTCCGATTTTTTTATGTAGCAGCCCCATTATGCATTAATTTTAAGAATACAAATAAATAAATTTGTGTGAAGGCCCTTCTAAACTTTTCTTGTGTCAATCTTTCTTGGAAATAATTGTCTTAAGATGCATTAATTTATTGTTACATATTGACATATTGGCATATGCTCTCAACTCCCCCAGACTTACCCAAATTTTCTAAAACTGTTACAGTATAACTTAAAATATTCAAATAATGTGTTAATTAATGCTACTGTATTGTTTTAGCACAAAAATCTTTGTTTATTCCTGCTTTAAAATACTGTTTTCTACTTTCAAATCAGAGATGTTACGTCTGTAACACCACTTTGTTTCGTCCGTAACAAGTTTATGAATTTTTTTCACAAATTCGGCAGTCAAAATCCACACAATCTTTATGGTTTTAGAAAGCTTGAAGTCTCTAGAATACGTATTAAAAAACAAAAGTTCAAAATTTCCGTATAATTCAGAGGAATATTGTAAGTTGTATGACATAGTCGAGTTTTTGCTGTTTTGTGAATTACGTCTGTAACAGGCAGTTTTTAATTTCTGTATTTTTTTGTAATCAAGCAATATGCACGCAAATTTAATGTAGCATAAACATCATCAAGTTACACTACAGGAAAAAAAATTGAAGACTTTCATCAGCCCAAACCAGAATTATTAGTGTTCAAAGTTTGCGATTGTTACGTCTGTAACGATGGAATTGCCCTAAAGCTATACCAAGTGTAACGAGAGCTGGCGCCTCAAAGTAAAATTGATTTCTCACTCTCCGCACTTTTCCCCTGATGGTTGTCATAGTTAAGGAGCTATAGACTTTTTCCCCACTTAGTTTTTGCAACAATGGTTAAATGCAAACGGTTAAAATTGCTTTGTGCGAAACTATTATTCAATTGAAAAGTCAACCTTAATAAAGCACAACTTTTACTTTATGTATGAATTTACTTTATGCGTTTTATTTATGAATGAATGGATTTGTTAGAAAACGTTGAGAAATAATTGAGACATTAGGACATAAAAAAAAAAGAACGTAAGCCTACTTCGATAAACATAAAATAAATAAAATGCCTCAACAGCAGTGCATAAAAAAAGAGTGGAGCTGTTTTCTTTCGTACGGTTTCCATGGAGACGACGCAAAATTTCTAAACTTGATACGCCTATTTTATAGTAACCGAGTATAGTTGCAGAGAAAGTTAACAGATGTAGCAAGACAAGGCTTTCTGATTATTTGTGCAGTTTCTCTTTTTGTTAGCTCACGAAGAATCATGGAACCTTATAACCGTTCCTTTTTTTTTCAGTGGCGCAACACTCCATGGGGTCCAAGACCTATTGGTTCTATCTCAGCTTTTGTAACCATGGGCTCTTGGCATGGGCGCACATAGGCGAAATTTCAAGGATTAGGGGCTCATATATTTTCTCCATAGTTTAACTGGATAGTTTTTCCATGGAAAGCAATTTCAGTGCATTGAGTAATTAAAGTTTGACATTTTAAATAACTTATTCGTCAATGGCTGAAGAAGAAATGTTTTTATATTTTTTCTGAAAAAATAGAATTAAAAGTAAGAAAGTGCTAATTTTTAAAGGGGGCTGGAGCTCCTTCTTGCCCCCCATTGTAGGCGCCCATGACTCTTGATTGTAAAGCAAATTCCCGGTTAGGTGGTCGGCCCAACGCGGAATCCCAGGGTTTAGCTTCCAAGCAAGCTTTGTACTCATTTTATCTTCCTACTCAAGATATGAAAGGATGAGTCAACCGTGCTTAGCCCAGGAATCGAGCCCGGTTCCAAAAGCGCTAAGCGCTAACCACTGAGCCACTACACTTTCAAGCGCTTCTTGGACTCTTGAAAATACTTCAAATTTTGTGGAAAACAAAGCTATTTTTTCAATTGAGCTCAAAAATAGGTTTACGAAATTAGGTATTTGTTCAAATTCCATTTTTTCTTTATGTAGCAATCAACAAAGAACATATCAACAGTATTCATTATTTTAAAAGCATAATTTAAATAAAAGTGAGAATGCCATGGTTTTTTTTTCTCTCCGCCTGGTTTTGAACTTTACTATAAATCAACCAGTATCAGAAAATGCTCTCGTCACTTCACTGAAGACCACATAAGAGATTTCAAAAATGCAGTTCTGTAATATGTTGATTAGTGTTAAGTGAAATAACTACAGTCGACGCTCGTTATAACGACCACACGTTATAAAGACCATCCTAATATAACGATCGGTGAGAAAACCCCCAACTGTATCCCAATATACTCTATGTTCTACCTCTTATAGCGACCACTCGATATAAAGCCCTTTTTCTGTAGGACGGAGACGGTCGTTATATCGAGCGTCGACTGTATAACTGTTTCGTCACTTATAAAAAAAAAGTTGCTAATGCTTCAGTGTCTTCTTTTTTTGGTTTCTAAAATGAATACTCATATTCGTACAGTAACTTTTCTGCAAATATTGAGTATGCTTTTCAATAAAAGTATACTTAAAAAATTGAACTGTTTTACTTCATTTGTGAATCAAATGTCACATGAGGTTGAAGTGTAGGGTGCCAAAATATCGTTGGCACAATGCTAAAATTACGAATGTGAAAATTGGCATTTTTCAGGAGAGCCAAAACACTGAATATAAGTTTTTCCCGCCTGACGCGTTTGGTTATTTTAAATTTTTAAATTTTTATAGATATCTTTAAGTGTAAAACTCTCGTTCGAAGGTATCGTTTTAATTTTAATTATTTGCAAAACTATCAATAATAATTGTTTTAAAATATTCGCTACTTCACCAAAATGGACAATTTTGGTCAAAAGTCATTGAATTGAAGGTAAAGTATCGAATATGAAATTTTATAGAATACTCAATAGCTTGCAATGAAGTTTCATGGCATTTATTTTCGATACTTTATATCTAGGATACAAATTGCTGTAAAAATTAGTAATAATGGATGAAAAGATTAAAAAAAAACGTTTTGTTTTACTAAGAAAAACTTTTATTAAACACACAATAAGGCAATAAATCCTTAAAAATATAATTTTTTTATTTTATTAACTGTGTAAACTGTTGAATATCATGTTCGTAACTGTACCATAACTTAATCGTGCAAAGCTGTGAAGATGACATTGGCTTCGACCATCTAACAGATTCATCATTTTTCCAGTAGGTAGCCCTTTTTTAGTTCTACGGGAAACCATCGAACTTGAAAAACACGATTTTTCACATTCGTTATTTTGGCAAGGTGCCGACGATACATTAAAGAAGAATCTTCATCAGCCGGTTTAGTATAAGTAATAAACATTCTGTACTACTGATATTTAAAGCAAAATACGTACTCCGAATATATCACCAAATATGATGCCATATAAGGGGAAATGTATTCCTACGATGACAGCAGAAAGTCCCCCTACGATAGCAAATGGCCACTCGGGAGCTGAAATCTTCAATAAGCGAGTCGGAGGTAGAGCGGACTTCACTTCTACTTCTTCTTCTTCTTCCTATAATAAAGAGGTTCAAGATTATAAGTGAATTGGGGGGAAAATACGTTTATTTAAGTGGATAGCTTATGTATTTTAATAGGTTTCAAGCTTACAGAATCTTTTTTCGCAAATATATATCGCAATTCTTACCCGATCTCCATCCATGTAACCACTTCCGTTGGACATTTGCCGATCTAAGATGGCACTCACGGCGGATATCTGCCTCTGGAAGAAGCCGCTGCCTGCCGAGAATCTTCTGTCACTGTGTCCGGATGAACCTTCTGAAACTGCGCTCCGAACGCTCAAAGCACGATACAGTTCCGGGGGACCCACTCCCACTTCATCTAGCTCTTCGTCTCTTTCTTCTGTTTCTTTTGACTAAAAAGTGATAAATGGTTATTCAGAAAACGAATATTCACTGTGTATAAATACACTGTAAAAATAGATGTTTTTTTACAGTAATAAACTGCAAAATTGCTGATTTTACAGTAGTAAGTAGATTGAAAAATTGCTAGTTTGCAGTAATAAACTGTAAAATTTGCCAATTTCACAGTTTATTACTGTGCATTTTATAATTTTAAACTGGAACGTCTGCTGTCAGTATTATACTGTAGTTTTTACAGTATAATACAACTAATTTTATGGTAATACTGCTAATTTTAGAGTAATAAACTGTAAAATTGCTAGTTTTACAGTGATAAACTGTAAAATAGCAAGTTATTGCTGTGTTTTTACAGTTTTAAACTGGAACCTCTCCTTACAGTATTATACTGTAAAAACAACAGCTTATTTTTTGCAGTATACTAACGTTTTTCCCGCCTAGTTGCATTTTGTATTGCACACAAATTCGGCATCATAAACACTTAGCTGTCCCGAATAAAAACTATTCCGAGAGCTAATATGCTCTCTTTATCTCTCTGCAAGTCGTTTAGATGGGTAAGGCATGCATTTTGAAATACATTTATTATTGTTGTTGCTGTTGTTGTTATAGTTTTTACTTTATTGGGGCTACATCAGATTTCAGATCTCTGAAAATCACTTTTTTCGATGTAGAAAATCATGACCATATTGGAGAAACATTTACACTGTTACAACAACATGAGTTATTGTGTTAATTTTATAAATTAACTAAAGAAAATGCAAGCATTTGGAAGAAAAAAAAATCTAATGAAACTGCTCCATACTTGAAAACTTACCGTGAAACAGGGTTATTAAAAAATATACGTATACCTCAATAATTTTGAATTATTCTTAGATATAAGCTGAAACGTAATGAATTTTAGTCTTGAGTTATGGGATGAAAGGAATAATTATTGCAGTCAGTGTTTCCAATTGCTTAAGGAGTTTGAACTTTTGCTTTTTCTCGCGATACCTTTAGTCTTGCACGTAGTATTGTCTAGAGTATACGCTTCAGAGATGAACAAAATAAATTGTCATTTTTTCCTTGAAAATTCACTTCAAATGTAGATATTATAGCTTTAGTTGCAAGCAAATTTTAATCGCATATTTGTTATAGTGCGAGTTCCTTATTACTGATTCCTAACTGAACTGTAATTATTCCACCACAATTTTACTCTAAACTATAACAGCTAGTTGAAGCTGTTTACACGAAAATACGATTTCATAGCATTCTAATATACAAAGTATCTTAAGTAATTGATGTACTAGATTCAGTTACCTGAGCTTGTACTAGGTTGTAATACATTCCCTTCTTCTCCATAAGTTCATCATGAGTACCAATTTCATGGACAACTCCACCTGCCAGGACGAGGATCTTATCCGCATTTCGAATGGTAGACAGGCGATGAGCAACGACAACCGTAGTGCGGCCACTGCTTGCCTAGGAATAACCGGTGTGAAATTTATAAATTTAACAATATTTTTAATTAAAATATTTCAATTAATATTTCTGCATATTGAATTAATGTACACTAATTGGCTCTTCTCCATCAGAGAAGAGAAAATATTCTTAATAGGTTTGTGAAATGGACGTCATAAATATTAACCATATTTTCAAAAAGTCAGCTTTAGACAAAAAATTGCAGAGATATAGTAAGACTAAAAAACTGTACTGGGTTACCAGAATTTGAATGAACTTTCTGTGATCTTACTCTGTGATCACCTCAAGAACGGACAAACGACTTTCTTCCTTGAGGAATCAAAAATATTTCCGATTGTGATAAGGTGGACGTTAAATACTAGAAACTGCGTACGACGTACAAGAATGCTTTTTACCTTATCAAGAGCTTTCTGGACGACAGCTTCGCTTTCTGTGTCCAAAGCCGACGTCGCTTCATCCAATAGAAGAATTCGGGGATTTTTAATGAGGGCTCGAGCAATGGCAATCCTTTGCTTCTGGCCTCCACTTAACTGGGTGCCATGTTCGCCAACAAGAGTGTCATATTTCTGAAAGGAAATTAAATAATGCTTAAAAGGTGCGTCATAAGGGAAAGAAACCAGAACGAACGAGCAAAAAAAGGGGGGAGGGAAGAAAAAGGAAATAAATAAATAAAAGGAAGTAAAGAAGAAATAAAATGAGCGGAAAACATGAAGTCTATATGTAGATAAAGAAATAAAATACTTTCGGCTAAAAATATCACAACATTTTTTTAAACGCAACGTAATTTTTAAATCATACTTTTTTTCGAAACTATATATTTACTTACAAATTAGAAACGTTTTCAAATAAAAGAACAGTTTACATGTGTATTTTCTTTTAATTGTTTGAATGAACTAATTTTATGGTATAGGTACGAAGAGTTAATCAATTGTCTTTCTCTAATTCACTCATAGTAGATTCCCAAACCTTCCATTAGTTAACTAAAGCATTAAATGACATTTGAGTATTTTCGGGCAGTCTTCGATCAAGAAATTAGGATATGCAATGGATACAAAAGACTAAAATTCATCAATGTTAGTTTCTCAATGAATATTCTACTGACAAATAAGTACAAAAAAATAAAACGTAAATAACACGGATTTGCTTATTGTGGGCAATTTTTTGCAGTAAAAATTACTAATATGAAGTGAAAACTTCTTACATATTGATGCCAAGGTTAACGAACGAAATAGACAAATTTAAAGTAAAGAATGAAAATATTTATCGCTTCTCAATAGCGTTTTTGTTTAATATCGACAAATGAAAAAGTTTCAGTTGACGAATAAGAGATATAAATGAAACACAAGATTACATACTACATTTTTTAGTATGATGGAGTTCAATTGCAACTTAAAATAATTCAAACTTTATAAGACTGCAAAAATAATATACATACCAATTTTTATGAATACCTTTTGAGGTCAAGAAGATATTTATGCGTACATAATATTTCATAGGTACACGGTCTCGGATCCTAACATTTTAAATTCAAAAAGTTCCACAACGCGGACGTTTTTTCAATCGTTACTATTTTATTTTCGGGTAAAAAATTGATATGAAATTGCAGTTTTTCGTTTAAAAAAGTTGAAACAGTAGTAGATTCTATAGATTTTCTGTAATTCACAGAATAGTGACCATTTTAACAATAAAAATTTTTTAAAAACACCTCACATCAGTGAAACCCTATTGCTTTTAAGCGGCGTCCACAGTTGAGTATTACTCCACTTGAGTCCTCTTCATTCCAAAAATCGGATATGTATAGTCCTGAGCATTAAGAATGTTTGACTTTATAATGATTTAATTATTTATTGAGACTTTTATAAACAGCTATTTAAGTATTTTTGAAGATGCTGCGCAGAGAACAAGGCAAGGATCCAAGATAAAATGATATAACTATATTTACCAGCGGCAGGCTGTCAATGAAATCGTGCACATTGGCCAGTTTCGCAGCATTGATTACTTCCTCCAGTGTCGAATCCCGTTTTCCAAGTTTGATGTTCTCTTCGATTGTGCTGGAGAAGAGGACGGGTTCCTGCCCGACTAGACCAATGTGATCCCGTAACCACCCCACGTTTAAATCCTTCACGTTGTTTCCATCCAGCTCAACCTGGGATAAAGAGAATTCACTCTTATTAAAAAATCTGTCAACTCAAAATAAATGAATAAAGTAATGAAATAGTAATAATAACAATAATAAACAAATAAATTAATTAATACATATCCTTCAGTAAAACTGCCTTTATTCATGCTACAACTCAAAAAATTAAAATTTACTGATCAATAACGTCGAAGGGCATACACAGATTTATGATGACACAAATAGCTTGCATGCTGGTAGTTATTTTTGAAAAGTTCGGTACCGTAAATCAGGGTTACTTGGACCCTAGGGGGTTACTTGAGCCCACTACAATAAAATGATAAAATCTAGGTTTGGTACCTACTAGTTGAAGACTTGCACGTAGTTCCTCGTTTCTCCACTAGGTAGAAGCTCTCTGCAGTCTCTAACGCTAGTACCAAACCCAGATTTTATCATTTTACTGTGGGCTCAAGTAGTCCTCTTCTGGGTCCAAGTAACCCTGATTTACGGTAACTATAGTTTTAACAGTCAACTAATATCTTAGATTTCTCACTAAAAGTTTAAAACGTAAAAAAGCTTCGCTGTAATGAAATGGCACTTGTTTACTAACTTTTCCCGATTCGGTGTCGTAAAACCTCAGAATCAGCTGAATGACTGTGCTCTTCCCGCAGCCACTCGGGCCGACAAGGGCCACTGTTTCCCCTGGCTCCACGTTCAGGGTGAGGCCCCGCAGAATCTGGAAGAACAATAAAACTACATGAGTTATCTTAATGGCACAATATAAATTGAGAGTGACTGGATTAATTAAAAGCACTTCAAATACATATGATATTTCATGTGGATAAAGTGTCCTATTCTATTGATTGGGAAACGTGGAATTTCGATCAATGTATACATACACCAAATTATCCTTTTAGTTCACAGTTCTGTTTGAAAAACTTAATTGGAAATGTACTTAAAAGGAAACGTAGTTGGAGGAGATGATTTTTCGCCAGCTATACATGTATAAAAATTGTTTAAATGAATTAACTTAATTTTGAGTAAAATATAGAAATATATCCATATACAAAAATTTCTTGACCCAAAGCTTTATTTATATGAACATTTAAAATTGAAAAAAAGGCTATTTAAGCTATTGTTATGAAGCTGCATGTTGAATAGTAATTCCCCCTTTCAGAATCTAAGTCAGTAGTAGTATTCGATAAAAACATGAAAAGTATTGCACACTGCAAAACTACTAGTCCTTATTGTTTGGCCTACCTCTTTCATTAGTCTATAGTTAACATGAGTAAGTAATCATAGACTCGTTTGTAGTATGGTCATATAAATTTAGCTCCTTCGAAGGCAGCCAAACAGCGCCAAGAATCCAGGCAGCGTGATGGACACTACTTAATTCAAAAAGACATTTGATATCTCAACCAATTATCTTAAATTCAAAAACATTTCAAGCGCAAAAAATAAATAAATATATCAGTAATGAAATAAAATAAAATAATTCTTTTAAATTGACGTTTGGTGATTTCAGTCCACATGCTAATTTTTTGATTTGAATTGATTTAATGAATATAAATTCAAATTTTCCCATAAAGGCCATAAATAACCAATTTCATTTGCCCGCAAGCTTTTCAAATGAAATTGGTTATTATAGAAAAAGGTTTACGTTTTAATAACTAATGAAACAATACAATTTCATAAATACTTACGCAACATGAAAATTAATTTTAAAGTCTTTATTTCAGTTTGTTATTACATTACTATTTGGCCGAATTTAAATCAATATGAAAAAAATATGTGTTTGCAATTACTTACGGGAACAGTTGGTCTGGAAGGATAGTTGAAAACAACGTTTTTGAAACTTATGTATCCATCGACAGATGGTGGCTTCTTTCCCTTAGATGAGCTGCTGTCTATGGATGGTTGCTAAAAGAAAAAAAGAAGTATAAATGGTAAGTTTATCTTTCATTCATTACGTTTTTTAGAGTAAATCGAAAATTTGTAGGAATTTTCTGGTTCAATTTTATCTGACTATTCAATTATTCTCATAATGTATAGAATATAAATACTTGTGTAAATAATCACCAATCCATTATACTTAATATATTTTACTGAAGTTTTGAAGTCGGCGCAAAAGCTATAAGTAAATTGACGCTTAAATATATTTTGCCAACATTTTTCAGAGAAACCATTGAAAATTAAGAGCTAAATATTTTTACCATTCGTTAAATAGGTAGTTTTCCATGTAGCGAATGCGATTAAATAACTTAGATTCATTGAAATTTATATTTACAGTAGAATTATGTCTTCGCATGGTTTAATTTAGTGTTTTTGCGCCGACTTCAAAACTGATGTTTAAATGTAGTATCGATGGTGTTCAAAGAATAAAATTGATTTTTACTTTTTAGAGCACTAGCCGATTAAAGTACTGAAGTCGGTTTATTGTTTTTTTTTTTTTTCAAAAAAATTTTTTTTTTTTGCTTAGATCTTTATTGTTGTATTTTTTTCTATAAATGAAGTTAAAAAGAAAAAAAAAAAACAAAAATAATATGACTATGAGTGAGCAAACAGTTTCATTTACTATTTTTACAATTAACATGCTTTCTTGTTATAATAAGGGTATAATTTAATCATAACACCTTTATAATAGTTACAGATGCTTAGAGGCATCTTTAAACACTTTTAATAAAAAAAATATATTTAACATATTTTTATACACCATAAATTCAAAGCCTTGCCTTTATAAGTTTAGCAAATTTACCCTGTCAATGATGCTGTAAATTTTTGCTGCTGCCCCTCTCGCTAGCGCGAAAGCCTCAAAGTAAGGAGCAGTCTGTCCTATGATGTAGGAAGCAGACATGATGTTGAAGAATACCTGTTAAAAAAATACAAAACAACAATCATGTTAAATACAAATTTCTGAAAATGAGATTTTAATTCAGTAACCTCTCGTTACATCCTTTCGTTTAGAAAAAACCACGTTTCTCCTATCTCTTCTGGAAAATTACACTCAAGAAAAAAAGTGTTGATATTATTTATTAAAAAAATAATATTTTTGTTAAAAAGTTTTTTTTTTTTTTTTGTTCAATGAAAAGAACTCGTTTGTTTTCCATACCTTTGAATTTGTTGCGTTGCAACGTAACATTTTGTTTTTCTTAACATTTCTTACCCAAGAGTGCGGCGTACTACATCCAGTAAATTATTTTACCTGAGCGTCATGGTAAGTAACACTTCTTTATAGATTTTATATGCTTGAGAACCACAAATACAAATAATTTTGTATGCTGTACCTATCGTCACTGTTCGTACATAGCACGTTTTAAGTGGGATGCAATTATTTAAAAACAAAAGACATTTTTTTATCTTCTTTACCTCTTATTTTATCCTTTTTTTTTGGATTATCCGCGATTTTCGTTATCCGCGATACCAGTGCCACCCAGTTCCGCGGATAATCAGGAGTGTACTGTATAGATTTTTTTTTTTAATTTAAAAAGAATAATTGGCAAGCAAATTTTATTTTGTTTTTATTTAGAAATCGTGCTAATATGATAATAAGCTATTATTTTTACAGGTGCATATGTCATTAATTTATACATTAAAGGAATCGTTACTTTTTATTGCCACGATTGCATCGCGGCTTCAATTCGTCCTCGTTTGCTACGGTGGCTGTGAAATTTTACTACTTTCCATAACATCTTATAACTGACATTTACTGCAAATTTCATTTTATTCAGAAGATTTCTTCATGGTGTTGAATAATTAAGAAACAGCAATATATATATACACTGCTCGACATTGAAAATGCAACACCAAGAAGGAGTGATCTGAAATTGATGAAATTTGGTATGAAGACAGAGACAGCATGGAACAATAAGTGATATTTATTTCAAAATAAATAAGCAAAATTTAGAGCGAGGACGGCGTCGGCTCAGTAAGAAGTAGGACCACCGCGGACAGAGATGCACGAAGAAACACGTCTAGGCATGGAGTCAATAAGCCTGCGGATGGTGTCCTGAGGGATGGCACTCCATTCCCTTTCAACCATTTGCCACAGTTCGTCCTCTGAACGAGGCAGTGAAAGGTTCTGCAAACGACGTCCAATCACGTCCCACACATGTTCGATTGGTGACAAGTCAGGAGAGTATGGTGGCCAGGAAAGCATCTGTAAACCTCGTAGAGCATGTTGGCTGATTCGAGCACTGTGAAGCCGGGCGTTATCCTGTTGAAAAATTGCATTTGGCAGACACTGAAGGTAGGGGATTGCCACCGACCGCAGTACATTATCTACATATCGTTGGGCCGTCATAGTGCCCCGAATACGAACTAGAGGTGATACGGAATCGTATGCAATAGCGCCCCAAACCATTATGCCACGTTGTCGCGCTGTGGGGCGGCGTTCCACAGTTACTGCCGGATTCGATCTTTCTCCACGTCGACGCCACACACGTATGCGATGACTATCGCTGGACAAACAGAAGCGGGATTCATCTGAGAACACTACGGTTTGCCATTCTGCCATCCACGTCGCTCTGGTCCGGCACCATTCCAAACGTTGGAGTCTGTGCTGTGAGGTCAATGGCAGTCTACTTAGCGGGCGCCGTGATTGCAGGCCACGTGCAACCAGTCGACGGGAAATGGTTCTGGTCGACACAGGAACATCCAGGGTACCTTGCACGTGCTGCAGAATCGACGTACAAGTGACTTGCGGGTCCGCCACAACTTGTCGGTGAATCCGTCGATCCAAGCGGTCTGACGTCACTCTGGCTACACCTGCACCCCTCAATGTGGCTACATTTCCTCTTTCCAACCATCTCCGACACAGCCGATGCACAGTGCTTGCATCCATGTGGGTATCAGCTGCAATTTGACGTATGGACCAACCTCCCTTTCTCAGTCCGATCACCATACCCCTTGTAAAGTCGTCTATATGCTGGAAGTGTCTTCGTTGAGGACGGCGTGACATTTCCTCCTATCACACGTATCCTTCGAAACAAAAACCAAATTTCTCCGATAATTAGTCTGGTAGAAAAACCAACATGAACATAGCCCACTTTTGAACTTCATTCTCTTATATCTTATTTCACGTGCGTCGGAGAGCTGCGCATTTCATATCATTTGCATAACTCAGTGACGTGCGTCTACGGTAAAATTTGCATGAATTTCTGACCACTCCTTCTTGGTGTTGCATTTTCAATGTCGAGCAGTGTATATTCGCATCTATAATTTTTTTCGCTAAGCTCTACATGAATTCTTTTTCCAATGATCCTTTTAAATTGAAAAAAAAATAATAATAATATTTAAGAAGGCTTAAATCATCATTACATTATTCACTATAAAATATAAATCAAATACTTACAATTATGAGAATGCCGCCATTGTACTCGTTATCTCCATTTTCCTGACTCTGTATAATGAGCTCTACACCGTACCAGAATGCAAGAGCGTAACCCGCAAAAATGCAGCACCATGTGAGTCCGGCACCGATGCTCGTCATAAGTCCTCGCTTTATTCCTTTCTTCATTGCTGGCACCAGGCACTCTTCATACCTAATAAAAGTGGGCTATTCAATTTGAAAATTTTACTTTGTAATCCTACTAATCACACTTTGAGAATAGGTATTTGCTAATTCATTTAAAGTTCATCAACGAACCAAATGCATACCAAAAAGAATGAGAGGACCTATTCAAGTGAAACTCCGTTTAAAATGAAGGCTATTAGTTGAATAGATTATTGCCAGAAAGCTCCCAAGTCCTAAGCATTTATATTGAACTTACGCCTTTTTTGAAATAATCAATTCAGTTATAAGGGGAATGGCGTGTTAAATCAAGAGCGCTTTGTTCAAGTTCCTCGTAGTTTAAAACCACTCAACTCAAAACGAAAATGAGACTTGATCAAATATTTTGACATGTACATAACATTAAAACACTCTTACTATCGGTTTGAATCCTACCTTTCTATTTCTTTCTTTTCTCCGCCAAAAGCAACCACAGTACGGATGGCGGAGAGAACTTCTTCAGCAACGGCTCCAGCCATTCCATAAGCTTGGAGTTCTTCTCTGGCAACAGTTGCTTGAACCTGCAAAGTATTTTCAGATGACTTTACTACATTGGTGCAATTTTGAGAACTTAAGGATTTTTTTTTAAAATAAATGTTGGCTAACTATTTTAAATTGCAGCTGCAAACTATTTTAGAGAGTAAAATTCAAAAAAAATTTTTACCTTCGACATGATCGCCATAGCTATTGTCAAAACAGGAGTTATGGACAGAATGACAAGAGCTAATTTCCAGCCATAATACATTCCGGTACCAACGCATAGCGCAGTAGAAGATATGAAGCCAATACAAATGCCAATCTTTTCACCCATTCCGTCTTGGATGCGAGCTAAATCTCTGAAAAAATATTTATTGAAAAAATAAACTTTACTAATAAATATTAAAGTAAAAGATTTTGTAAAGAGCAACATGTTTTAAATGAAACAATTTCGCTGCAAAACTACATTCGCGGACTTCCAAACCTGATTGCTCTTCTGTTTTTATCACTTATAGTAGCAACATTGAAAGCAATAAAATTTAGTGTAGTCAAGTTATTGCGACGGAATACTTACATTAATGAATTTCCAACAAGTTAAGTTTTCTTATAATAGTATGGTACAGCAGAACTTTATTTGTTTCGGCAAATAGGAAATACAATAGTACGAGCTAATGAAAGTACGAATTAAACAAATTATCCTAACTTGGACCAAGGTACTTAAAAAAAAACAACTGTACACAGTAAAAAATGATATTATTGCTTTAACTCACTTTCTATTTGTACAGTATGTAAGGGAACACAGAACAAGATGACGAACCGTTCTTATTTTTTTAAGGGATTAAATACTGTCAATATTGATGCTTTGTCACCTGAAATTCTTGAGATGAATTCCGATTGAAAAGGCTACATGGTTAATTATTAAAATTATTTAAATATTTACTGGCATAAAGAGTCATTTTAGGAAAATAAAATTATTCGTCATCCTGTCCCTAATGCTAGGCAAGAGGACTTTATTACGAGGCAAGATGACTTTTATTGCGGGACAAGATAACGATTTCGATTAATTATAATATACTACGGAGCTAATGTATTTGTACTAATAGAATATTTAACATGCACAATTACAACTTTTGTGCAATACAGAATAAACGTATTCCAATAAGAGCAATGCTAAGGAACTGAGAAGTCTATTTTTGCATAACTAGTTCAGTAGGATGTAACACAAAATAACTATCGAGGGATTTACGGAAAAAAGTTTTCAGTGGTCTTAAAAAATGCAACATCCAGAGGTTGCAATGGGTAAGTGATGTGATGTTCGAACTTACCATAGTAATGCAATTTTCTCTGCCACAGAAGACAAATTCGTCTTTTTACCCCATCTGACAGAAATTTACGGACTGTTTTTACTCAATTCGACTGACATTCAGTCAGTTATGCGGCCCACTGTATAAATAAGCTATTTTAAACATTATTTAAAACAATGAATGACTTACTTAGTACTGATAAGACCTTATTTTAGTATAATTTATTTTCTTACCAATCCATAATTGTGTTATGAACTTTTGCTGAACAAGCTACATACTGCCGTGCTAAGCGCAAAAGTGGTATCTGCAGTCGAGCTCAAACTGAGATAAAATTCTTTAAAGTTTTGCGCCACCATGTTTTTGATTCAGATTAAACTTTTTCAGAAGTTTTTAAAAAATATTTCCCGTTCCCAAGTGACCATGTAATTTTGTATTTATGTAAAATACGTCACAAAGAGCCACTTGGCGGCGATAACTCAATTTTGTTAAAAAGTGAAGATACGACTTTTATGTTTAGCACGGCCTTCATACTCTGTTTTCCATCTTGCTCCACTCGTCATCTTACCCCGCGTTCCCTAAATCTATATGGCTGTCCGGATTACTAGGGCCCGAACTATTGAAGGCTTACTGCAGTTTTGCGAAATATAACATTCAATCCCGATCTTGATCATTTTCAATTTTTTTTTCGGTCCACGTAAAAGTTGAAAACTTCATCCTACCTAAATATAATACTAAAACCAAACTAAGTTATTATTTTATCTACTGGCAAGTTATTTTTCCCAAGTGTATATCTAATTTATAATTGAATTAAGAATTGTCTTTGTCTATAACTCTTCTCTACTAATAATAAAGCTGATGGTGGGTCTGTCTTTCCTTTTTTTTCTTTCTTTCTGTCTGTTACGCGCGTAGCGCCAAAACCGTTCGGTCGATTTTCATGACACTTGGCACAAAATTAGTTTGTAGCATGTAGTTTTGCACCTCGAAGCGATTTTTCGAAAATTCCATTTCGTTCTTTTTCTATTCGAATTCTTAGCGGAAATTTGATAAAATGGGGAAGAAATATTTCATTCACATTTTCAAGTCTTATGTCATTTGAAAGCTTGAAATTTTCTGTACAAAATGAAGTTTTTTCGAAGTTTCTACGATCATCAGGAGAGCTGTAAAAATTATTTTTAGAATCCCGAAATTCAAGGCTTCCCTTCAGTAAAGCAAGCCAAACGATTCTAAAATGGTTAAGCTCGAGAATAAAATTTGTTTAAAAATAGAGATGAAATGAATTATTTTATCAATGGAAATCAACTTTTCATGTTGTTACCATGGTTACGTGTTCATACTTATTTTTGTTTCGTTTTTTTTCTTTAAGCGTTGCCAGACGTAGCATTTTTGATACTACGGTAGTATTTTTTTGGCCCAAACAAGGAGCGTAGTATTTTTCTGGCAACCCTGTTTCCAATATACTAATGACTTAATTAAAAGATTTGGTGGAGTTTTTTTTTCATTTTCATAGATTTCGCATTTCAGCAATATTGATTTTGGCAACGTTTGGAAAGAGTAGTAGGCGCGTCTATCAACCATTTAGCGAGAAAGGGGTACCCAATGCACAAAGATTAACCAAATATCGTATAAATTGCGACATTGCATCGTTCTTTTTCAAGTGTTTCATTTCGGCAAATGTATTGTTTTGTTTTTAAAGCTAGGAAAGGAAACTTTCTTCTTCTTTCAAATTTTGGTAAGATTTCTGTTGGTTTCTGTGAGCAACAAAATTGTTCTTATTTTCTCTTTTGGCTTATTTTTGTGCATCTCCCCTTGGGGTTGCATTCGAATGTCCCAAAGGGGTGTTTTACCCTTTTTATGGAGTAAATCAATCAGTGTTAATTTCAGTGCAGACACAAGTGATATGAATTGGCGCGACCAATTGACGATATATCGCCAACCCTTCGGTCGCCAAATATTTGTCGCCAATTTGGCGATTTAAAAAAATTTTTTGGGGGGTTCAATTTAGCGCTACTGGCGATATTTTGCGAAAAATCCACTAAATGACGTTAAAATCGGAGATATTTAGGAATTTAATCATTGTAAAACATTTTTTTGCATTGTTTCGCGGCAAACTAGGGATATAAATGTTTGAATTGTTATCTTGATCACTCCAAGCACTATTTTAGCACTTAAGTCATCTACTAAGAAATTTACACGTAAAAGGAAGTAGTGTGGGGTCCATACCAGATTTTTATATCATATACTTTGAAGGAATTATAGTTGAATTATAACTTAAATATAGCATTTTTTCTGCTATATCAATTATTTTACAAATGAACTTTTAATTTTATACCACGGGCAAAGCCGTGCGGGTGCCGCTAGTAATTAATAAAATACGTCTCTGGTTTGGCTTGAAACCATCATTTCCTTAAATGCTAGAGATCTTGGGATGTTCCATTATCTGAAACTGTATAGAGATCGAGGAACGGCTTGAAAGATTTGATAAATATCTGAAATTACTAGCCAGTCATTCGGACAAAGTCAAGAGATTCAAAAGCGCCATCAATGCCAATCTTATGCTGAAGATTTGAAAAATGAATAAACTATCTGCTAGATCTTTTTTTTTTTTTTTTTTTTTTTGCTTTCTCTATGAGTTTTTCAGTAGCTTCGATTCACTCCGATGAGCAACTGTCCTAGGTTACTCTAGTGCAGTGGTTTCCATACCATTCCGTGGGGAATTTATTACATATGTCAGGAGCTCCCTAATGTTTGATTGCTGCAATACTTAAAATTTGTAAATCACTGATAAAGTGGACTGTGACAGCAATGAAGTATTTTGGAATTGAAATTAGTTTTGGTGAAATAAATTCCTTTGACAACGTGCTTTCATGATAACAAATCACATCCTAAGAATTAAGTGCGGGAAGACAAAAAAATAAAAATCATAATTGGATTTTGAACATGCTGAAAAATCTATGGACTTGCAGAAAGTTTTGACCCTCAATTTGGATGTACATGAGCCTAATATATTAGCCCACATTGGTATCTGCACGGATTGTTGGCGGTCACTAACCAAAGACATAAACTTACCCCGTTATACGACTGGCGAAATCTCCGGTTTGGTTAGTGTCGTACCATCCTATGTCTTGTTTCAGAACAGACTTCATGAAAAGACAGCGTATCCTGAACGCCTGGTTGGCCGCTGCCAGACTGAAGAAGCTGACGAAGATGTAGTTGCACACGAGGAATGCGACGCCAAAAATTGCGTTTATCATGCACAGGTTGGCCGTTGTCTTTAGAAATTCATCTGTTGTCCTGGTGGGTTGTAAACATTTAGATTATAAAATAAATCTGCTCGATAATTGCAAACAGGCAGAAATTGTAAAAATAAAGTATTTAATAAATATAAGGTAGTAATTCGAAAAGTTGCAAGAAGAAAAAATTTCTTGATAAACGTTATCTTTGTTGTTGCATTTGAGGATACCTCTGTTACGTGTGGGACAATTTGGATAAAAATTTCTTTATGATTTCACATATATATTATTCAATAAGACCTGAATGTTGAAAGTTTTTTGACACAGTAAAAGCACTTGACTAATAAAATTTGTTTAGAGATTATTTTAACAATCTTCTTTCCCTTTTAATTATTATTTTTTTAATTAAATTTACTCTTTTGGGAATCAGCTTTAGAGCTCTTGGATCTAGCGATAAATTCTTCGAATCTGTTGGTGAAAATTTATTTAAAAAAATTATTCGCTTTAGTACTAATATATTTTTTAGTATTTGTTAAAAAAAAGTCGGCTATTCCATGGACAATTAGACATTTTGTTCCATACGTGATAGGTCTAGCTTTGGCATCAAAAGTGATATTTAAAAAGGTAAAAAAAAGAGAGATTTTTTCCCTAAGAAATCCCACATATACGTGTGATTTCTTTGGCACAAGAGCTATGATTGTTACACGTTTTGAAATTAAATATAGATCTATTACCGTGCGGGACAAAATGTCTGCTTTTCGGTGGAAAGGAGCTATTACTAAATTAAAATCTATGGGAATATACTCACATGGTCATATTCGTCACATTGTTTATTCCTTTGTCGTAATCAATCAGTTGATTGAGAACTTCGCCAAAAATGATCATGACTGCCGGCATGGAGGCTCCCGAGATCACTGCGACCACGACACCGGCGAGCATCAGGAATTTGTCAAATGGACTGGAGTACCTGAACTAAAGATATAGTTTGCAAACGTTCGATTTATAGGCATTTTAATCGTGGCATTTTAATGCGAAATCTATAGGAAAAGCAGTGCAGTCGCGTCATTCTTGCGAATCATAAATGAAGTATGAGAACGTTAAATCGCACAAAAATTTCCACTTAACTGCATTCACGTTTGCTTTTTCAACGCAAAAATGTGAGATTTTGGATATAAAGACATTCGATAAGTATTTAATCGGATGTTTTTATTGGGCATCGGGCAAAATATTTTGTTGGATAAGTGTGCAAGCATAGTGAAGTTGGTAAGCCTGAACGCATCTGGAAGATTCAATTAGGCAGATGGAATGGCTGAGCATCTCTAAAGCTTGGACGCCACGTTAGCAGAGTAGGGGCCGGTCGGTAAGTAATGTTGGCAGACAGCCAATTTTCAAGAAAGAACTAAGCAATTTGTCATTGCTCAAAAAAAAGTGCTCCAAATATTTTTTATTTTTTTATGTTTTTATTTAAATTGAAATGTTTAATAGCATTTAGTCGGAGAAAACTAAAAATGACAAGCTTTATTGCAACCCCACTCTCCGCAATTTTTAATTAAAAGTGTTACTATTGAAGGCGTAGCAGTGTTTGACCAAAGGCTGCTCAAACCATGGATCTATGGCTCAAACAGGTAAAATCGAGACCCACCCACTTTCTCAGAATAAAACCTGTCCATGTCCAAATAGACATCTGCCTTGATCGTACAACATCGAACTGTTTTACCACTTTGGATAACTTCTTCAATTAGCTGTCATATTCAAGCTGTACAAGGTGACGTATTCAAGCTCATGAATCAGTACCACACTTGCGAATCTCGTCTTTCAATTTTGCGCCCCTAAATCACTTCTTCATGAAAATGGAAAATTTCGAAAAAAGATGGAGTCAAGTGCCATCGATTCAAAGTCAGACTAAGCATGGAAGGCGAAACGTAAGAGGAGAACACCCTGAAAGGAACTCAATCCAAAAGAGTAGTAATGTTATTAAGTACGTATAACTTTAATTTGAAAATTAAAATTAAAGTTTTAAGATTAAATCGTGATATTATTTGTTTTTTCATTTTAATTGATTTATAAAGATACCGCAACATGATACATAATAATTCATTTATATTAATATTTACGATCAAAAAATCAGAAGTTTAACTAGTTCTTCGTAAGAATACGTGAAAATCTGTTATCAAATCTCATGTTGCAGGCATAATACTGCATACTAATTTTGATGAATTGGCTGTACTTGTATTATTAACATCATGTTTGCTGTTTATAGACTTATTACTCAAAAGATGTTTCTAATAGGGAAACTTTTGCCCTAAAGTACTAAAAATGCTCCTAAAAATTTACTTAATAAATTATATTATGTATTTTTAAATACAAATCTTACCAAACTAAATATTCCAACTGGTGGGATTTTCTCTTCCTCCTCTTCTTCTTCCCTAAAATTATTACCAATACCATTATTCCAACTTTCACTTAAATATCACAACTTTCATCATACGTTGCTCTTGAAATGGTGAGTTTAGTAAAATATATTGAAATATAAAGAGTTTTACGATATTTATATTTTAAAAAGCATTGGTACTTACTTTTCGGGTGGACATACTTCTGCTTTAAATTTAGCATTGTAAAGATCAACTTCATTTATATCATTTTCTTTTTCCTTGGATTTTTTGGAATGTTCATGCGTGCTAAAAAACGAAAACTACTTGTTAACGTACGGTATTACTTGTACAGACTTTATCGCTAACATTTAGAGACCTAACGTTAGTTACTGGTTTTCAAAAATGTGTTTCCTATGTTAGAGCTTAAAGTGGTCTTTATCGATTTTTAAAAGATGTTTGACAAAATCAAAATAACTTAATGGCTTTTACCAATTGAACCAAGAAAAGTCTTCTTCTATCATAAAACACAAATACAATAATGTTTCATTAATTTTCTGAATGAACAGAAGACATAATCAGGACATTCTTATTCTGACACAGAAGACATTTTTTCCAAAAGGGCTTGTCTATAATAACGCATTTTCAAACGTTAATTACTCGTATTTCCATAATATTCACTGAGTTCTTCTCTTCACAATTTTTTTTCCTGAAACAATGTATACGTAAAATAGGGCTGAGCGATATTAAAATTTTAATAACACGATATATCGTTCTCCAGACTTGCGTATTTTTCATACATCGATATATTTAGGCTTATAATTTGACATTTTATGGGGGAGGAGGGTGCATGATATAAACTCAATGCATATCACTGACCTAAAGCATCTGCAAACGTGAACAGTCATCAGCACTTTTCGTAGATAAATATTCTCTCTCATGCCAGTTATTCTAATAAAACTAACTAAAGCAGGGATCAGAGGTAAAATGGGTAGCCATCGCTCTTGGAGAGCTGGATAACCCTAGCTAAAGTGTCGGCATTCTAATATTTGCAGAAGAGAACATCCATCGGCAAATCTGGCAGCTATAATTAGTCCAACAATTTATTCTAATGCTAATAGAGGGAGTAGCCACATGAGGGGTGGGGCATGGCACAAGCTATGCCATTGAAAATTTTAGAAAAATAATTTTAGATAGTAAGTGATCTAAATTAAATAAATATTTTGATAAAAATATTCAGTGAAGTGGCCTTACTTCACTGATTGTAAAGCATAAAGCGATTTTTGCATTACGTTTTCATTGAAAAAAAAACGATATAATGGAGTTACAGTTTCAGTCCATGAATGAAATAATTTCCACTCTCTGAAACATCATTGAATAAAATAAAAACGCTATTCTAAAAATGGTAAATGAGTAGATGAACTTGTTGAAATAAATATTTTATTGTACTTTCTCTCATTCTATCATTGAAAGCAGCTTTTCAAAATCCTTTTAGTTAGAACATGGGTTCCTAAATTCTACATACGTAACACCAATCGTACCTCTGAGTAGAAAAAATATACACTGTTAAAAATACATGTTATTTTTACGGTATAATACAGCTAATTTTATAGTTACAAATTGTAAAAATTGCTAATTTTACAGTAATAAAATGTAAAATTGCTAATTTTACTTTTAAACTAAAATTGCTACTTTACAGTGATAAACTGTAAAATTGCTAATTTTACAGATTTTACTGTGCATTTTACAGTTTTAAACTGGAACCTCTGCTACCAGTGTTACACTGTTGTTTTTACAGGATAAAACAGCTAATTTTGTGGTAATAACCTGCAAAACTGTGGTAATAAACCGTAAAGTTGCTGCCTTACAGTAATAAACCGTAAGTTTATTACTGTGCATTTTACAGTTTCAAAGTAGAACCTTTGCTGCCAGTATAATACTGTAAAGACAACACTGCAGTGTAACACCCATCGAGTAGAAAAAATATCGCTTGTTAAAATAAAAAATTAACGAAAAAATAGCGCACTAAAAATCACGACAAACCTTTTCAGATCAGAGTAGACATGGTTTCCTTCTTTCTCTTGCGACATTATGTAGCACACAAAGCTGAATTATAAAACTATATTTTACCGGAGACGGCGTTGTGCTTTATTATCTCCTCTCCTAATAGATGTCGCTATCTGAAAATGCCACTGACAAATTTATGAATATTTTCAACATGGCACCTACTTTATTTCCGTCGCTTTTTTTCCCCCAGCTTGTTTACAGCTGTGGAAAATGTAACTTGCGGTACAAGGTTAAGCACACAAGAGAAGGGTCTGGACTGTCTCACAATCCTCCGTCGGAATTCTATCACAAAAAGGGTATCCAAACTATCGAATTCATTCAATCTTTAAAATGTGTCTGATGCTGAAAATGTAAATCATGGAGGTTTTGCAGTGCCGTTTTTTTTTTCCTTTTTTCATTATGCTGATTAACTGATATACAGAAGGCCATTACATTAAAAAATAAATGAAAGATAGAATTAAAGAAACCTTACGATAATTTTCCTACAGAATCTTTAACAAGAATTTTCGTATTGATATTTTATGAATTATGACCGATTTTATGATTTATGTTGAGACTTCATTCATGATGTTTCGACATAAATAGCGATGCTTCCCAAACTATACATGATTTATTTACTGATGTTACAATTTAGTTACTGCTCTTTTTTTTTTTCGATTAAGGAAGAAAATCTAAGGTAAGATTATTACTAATTAGGTAAATTTATGATTTTGTATAGTTCTGTAGAAATGGGAACAGTAGGGAAAAAATGGAAAGCAGAGGGGCTTATTCCCCCCCCCCCCCCTCCAACAGCTCATTTCCACTCGGGAACAATTAGGAATCTTGAGATTCTTTGCACAAAATAATGTATTCATAAATTTATAATAGATTCCAATGCTTTTTTTTATGTTAAGGCAAGGG
Organism: Uloborus plumipes; assembly: GCA_038373865.1. NCBI lineage: Eukaryota > Metazoa > Arthropoda > Arachnida > Araneae > Uloboridae > Uloborus > Uloborus plumipes. The sequence continues at coordinate 19,063 of JAXGGA010004891.1, read as the reverse complement.
TCATTCCATGGTGACTGGTGTTACAATTTGACTGCATTTTTACCTTTTAAATTCAGTACTGTCTTGGAATTAAATTCTGGTACTTTTAAAATTGGTCTAATATACCTTGATATGGTACATTAATGCGACCACACTTCAATTAAGACATGAGGAACTTTTTTTGTGGGAAATTAAGGGGAATAAAAAAAAATGTGACTGACGTTACACAAAAGAGAAATTGAAAAAAATGACTTATGTATAACTTGAAATTTTTTTCAAACTAAAAACATAAAAACTAAACAACTTTTCCCCCCTTAAAACAGAGATCTTAGATTTTATGAAAATACCTTGCTTCATCGAAAAAACTTTAAAACTGAAAGTATAGAAATTAATTAGTACCCGTGACTGATGATACTAAGATTTTGTAACTGATGTTACGTGAACAAAAAAATTCTGCAATGATAAATTATTTTTAGATTAAAATAAAATTCGCACTTTTTTTGTTTCAAATTCGAAAAATAATATTTAATTCACAAGAAAAGTACAGGCATCAAGTTTTAAAAGTTACATTTTTAATGTTATTTCACGAAATGAAAGTTGGTACGCCCCTTTTATATCTAGTACGATAAGTTTCTGCAGTGCTTTTTTTTTTTTTTTTTGAATGATAAACTTCATTTACACTGTCAGGCCATTTCCAAATATTTTACTGCTCAAAACTTGACATTAAGTTGCTACTTATACTTTTGAATACCACTAACTTTGCCTCATAGAATTGACCATCATATTCCACAAGAACCCTCTCTCTCCTGCTGCAGCCTTCAATTTTAGAACAAATTCTGCTGAATTAGACTTTGAAAAACAGTTTTGAACTTTTGGTGATTGAAACTAACACTGCCAAAAACGTTTTGCTGCTAATTACCTACTCCAGCTTCTGTTTTATTAAAAAATATCAGTCAAATATAACTCTTGATAACACAACTAAATCCGGTGGTGATAGCTAAGGATATTTTCAGATTTCTTGAAGTGTCGTATGTAAAAACCTTTTTGCACGATACAAAAAAGATGTACATACAATCATTTGATTTGAATTTTCTTCACTTATATTGAAGTTCTCCAAATGTTTAGGAAAATAATGGGGCAATTTCATTATGTTGTGTTGACTATTACGAAGCTTTTGTGGTAATTGCACAGTTAAATATTGCACTGGAATTTGCTACATAAAAAACAAACTTATATTTCGTTACCGAAAATTTGCTTTCTCAATTTTTATTTATTCATATCGTTTCACAAATAATGCATCTGCTTCTAGGAGTATTGCAGAACCTTTTTTTAGCGTTTTATCTTTAGAGTCATCATTATTCCAAGGAGTTTTAATGTCTTCACAGCCTGGTGCGTGTCTCCTAACATATACAATGTCTAAAATTGCTTAACCATGTTAACTGTTTTATTGGCAAGCCCTTTGATTTAATTACCATTCGCAGAGAATCAGGAGTACTTGTTTGCCCAGTTTCAATTTAAAAGGAAAAACATGGGGCAGGTGCTATTTGAAATCGGGTTCTTATGTGTTCTATATTTTCTTCTATTTCTTTTCCTAATTTATCTTTCTTGAACTTTATTCTAAGCTTACTTTGGTAACAAAGCTAGATAATCACTTCAAAAAAAAAAAAAATCTCTCTATCTCTTTTCTCTTTGCTCATTTTATCATACGCTTTGTTTTTCATTTCCTAATTTCATATTTTCCGTCAGTTTAATTTTTTTTACCTCCTGTGTTGCCTTTTTGCAGCAGTTAGTGCCATTTGTGTAGTTTGTTTAAAGTATCTTAGTGGAAAGAGAAATGTGACTGATGTTACATACTTTAAGCAAATTTTAAATATATAAATTCAACCACTTTTAAATATTCAAGTGAAGAATGTTAAATATACCATCATAAATGAAGAGAATATGACTTGTTATAATCTTGGGTTTAGTTTTGTTTAAGCAAAACAAACTTTTATACAATTTTGTGACTGACATTACATGAATGTGAGGACTGATTTATAAAAATTGTTTACACAATAAATATAACAGTTGAAAGCTTCTTTGTTGGCTTAATCTCTTCATTCATAAACTAAATTTCAATAAAAATTAGGTCTGTAGATATACCTTTTAATTTCATCAGTAAAAAAACAGATGAACTTTCAGTAGCCTCTACTACAATAAAGCATGTGCCCAAAATGGTGTTCTCAAAACCTACCTGTAAAACTTACAAGAAATGAGTTTCTAGCCTTTTTAACGTAACTTTATAAAAATTTATTCTTTTTTACATCATACGAAGTAAAAAGACCAATGGTACAATTTTTTTTTTTTTTTTTTGGTGTGATGTCTTCAGCTTCATGGAATTGCTCTTAATACTGTTTGTGTAATAGCATACATGAAAACTTTAAGTACATTGATAATTTAATCTCCCTGTGTGATGTGTTACTTTTCTCACTTAAACTGTAAAGGATTCACAGGACAATAACTATAGTATGATTTGATGAAATATTGGTGACGTTTTAATGTATTTTCATATGTATGGATGTTCGTGACTTTTCCAAGCAAAAACTACCGAATGGATTTTAATGAAATTTTACAATCAATTACAAATTTACAGCAAGTGCATCAGAATGTCATTTAGGCAACAATTTAAAAAGACATTGCGTGAATTGTCCAAAATATATAACGATAAGTGTCAAGTAAGTTAGAAAAAATTCTACGATATGCGAGATATTCCGGCGTGCTCTGCAAAAACTGCTAGTTATACGTATGTAATGTATGATGGAAATGATTATCTTAAATAGACCTACAAAAAAGCCCGTGACAGCATATAGCTCTCTTTTCTTTAACCATTATCGTGAAAATAGTAAACAATAAATACAATTAAAAATTATAATTTATATCTAAAGCACATTTGGTAGTAACAAATGGATTCTTATATCAAAAAATAAATATTTTTTTCGTTTCTGGTGTTTAAAGCAGAAACACTTTATCTTTCACATTTGGACAAATATTTTATTGATTTCGACGATGACAAACGAGGGCATGATACGATAGGCGATCTAGCGGCGGACGAATGGTTCGTTCGATCGGACGCACTGTGGTCCATTGCAGGAGGTGGCCAATATGTTCCCCTCTGAGCAAAAAAAAAAAAAAAAAAGAATTATCAGCAGACAGCGTGGAAAACACATACTACGGACTATTGTATGGCATATATAGTATCTTACTGCAATCAGGAAACAGTACAATGGTGGTCTGTTTAGTCAATAACCTTCAAGATGTTTATTTTTAACATCTGCTCGAATGAGAAGGCGTTTTATGTGGTTTTGGAATCTGAAGTTTGACAGATAATTCAGGGTTTTGTTACTCTTTTCGAATGGGGATAAATTTAGCTTGGGTGACTATTCTGGGCTCATGCACATCTGGAGAGAGCAGAAAAAACGCAATAACTCCTCCAACGTGTCTAAAAGTTATCAGTTTAGAGATCGCAGAGGTCTGGCTTGGACAGGAATCATGATTTTGGTTTTAAAAACCTTCACATCTTCCAAAGAGATGAAATCACTGGGACTCACTCATCACGGAAGTTATTTATTCTTAAGAGATGCTATGGGTCTTCAGCTCCTTTTCAAGGACGTCAAAACCTCTCCCTCACGGTTAGTGTCGAAGAGCTGTCGTAAGGAGATAATTCTAAATGAACCGATTGCCTGACAAGGTCTAAAAATTGTAAATCGCATCGGACATGTATGGAGCCTGCTAAGGAAACAGTTGTCAGCAGGTAATTGACTGCCAGTAACGATTCTGAAACTGCAATTGTGCTATAAGAGGAATGGGCAGCAATGCATCAACAATTCGCTAACATCATTATCAGCATCAGCAGGCGATGTAAAACCTATATATGAGTCAGAGGAGTTCATTTCAGCAACTAAAATCTGTCTGTTTCTTGCTGAATACGTACCACATCAATGTTTTAACCTTCCGTCGCACTGTCTTCCAGGCTACTTTTCCAATAAAGTTTAATTTACACTTTCGATTTCTTTTATGGGAAGTGTTCACTGCCAAAAATGAGCTGTTGTTTTTACAGTACAATATTGGCAGCTGAGGTTCCAATTCAAAACTGTAAAATGCATAGTAATAAACTGTGAAATTAGCAATTTTACAGTTTATTGCCGTAAATTTAGCTGTATTATAAAAACAGTAAATACAACAACAGTAAAATACTGGCAGCAGAGGTTCTAGTTTAAAACTGTAAAATGCACGGTAATAAACTGTAAAATTATTTTAGTTTAGTACTCTAAAATTGGAAATTTTAGTTTATTACAGTAAAATTAGTAATTTTTACAGTTTATTACTGTAAAATTAGCTGTATTGTACTGTAAAAACAACATGTTTTACGGTGTTGCTTACATTACCTATGTTCTTACGTCTTTAGGATCCAATGGTATTATTTTCATTGATTCAGAAAGCTTTTGTGAAATGTTATACTGAAAAAACAGCCTCGTCGTTAATTTTGCACGCCTGTGTATTTTTATACCAATCATACAGCGGCCGCCGCTTATATGAATCACGTTTGCTCTAAACAGTCTTGATTCGATTCAATAAAGCGACTAATTCAATAAAGATCAGTATTTTTTATTTTTGTCAATTTGATTCGTTGAAGTTGCTGATTCAATTACCGACGCCCACTGTATAGAAAAGGGCTGACTTCCGCGGCCTCAAAATTTCCAAAAATTGTGCATCTTCAATGCTGAGTAGTCTTACTAAAAATGATCTTCGATGTGAATTAAAGGGACACAAATCATTTTTTGTAGCATCAACGGAATGAAGCTTGCAACATTTTGATAAGATTTAGTTGTTTTCTTCTCGTAATTTCCTTGCTTTGATCTAGAATCAAGGCTCAATTTTTATTAGTGCCATATTTTTTATTGTATCTTAGGAGATTTAAACAATGCAATAAATAATTCCATTCTGTTTCCGTGCGCCGTGTTGACAAAAAAAAGAATGAAAATATTATTATAGAAGGGACCATACACTAAAAAATGAATATTGTTTTTACAGTAAAATACAGCTAATTTTATAGTAATAAGCTGAAAAATTTTCTAATTTTACACCGAAAAACTGTAAAAATTGCTAGTTTACAGTAATAAATTGTAAAATTGCTAATTTTACAGTAATAAACTGTAAAATTGTAAATTATACAGTTTATTACAGTGTATTTTACAGCTTTAAACTAGAACCTCTGCTGCCAGTATTATATTGTTGTTTTTACAGTATAATGCAGCTAAATTTCACCGCAATAAACTAAAATTTCAAATTTTACGGTAACAAACTGCGAAATTGCTATTTTTAGTTTATTAAAGTGCATTTTACAGTTTCAAATTGGAACTTCGGTTACCAGTTTTGGATTGCAAGAACAACAGTTCATTTTTTGCTGTGAAAAATTGCTTTTATACAATTGAGTAATCTTATATATTATTTATCTCACCTGTTTTCTTTACCTCACCAGATCTTCCTTACATCAAATTCCATGTTTTACCTCTCATTTTAAAGATTATAGTGTCGGCTACTGACCAAAAATAGACAAAAAGAAACATTTTCTGTCCAAAGCCGTTTTTTCTGTTTTATGACACATTACTTTAATAAATCGGGGCCAATTACCCCTTCCTATTTGCGGAAAAAGGGCCCTGAACCAAAGTCAAGTTACCAGAGGGACAGTGTGCTCCGAATCGTTCGAGCTTTACGAGTTGCGAGGTTTTTTTTTTCTTTTTTTTTTGATCGCAAGGTCAAGTTTATTTTGCTTTAACACACAAATAATACTTGCAATAACGCCATACATTTGCCTTAATAGCATGTTGTTTATTTAATTAATTTATTCTCATTCAATCATTACAGTTATCGAAAATTATTGAACTGAAAATAAGGACTACGCGAATTTTAATTACAGGTCTCTCTCTCTCTCTGTTCCACCTATTCCGTAACTTTTACGCCTTACTGTATTATACATTTAAAAAGTAAGAATTATGTTGCGACCTCGCTTGGGGGTCACGATCCACAGATTAAAAAATATGATAATGTAAAGCAACGTTTTCAGCAATTAAATATGCCTGATACTGTGCTTCATTGTCCAGAAAAAAGTGCAAACCGTAATGTTATGCATTGACTTTCAGAAAAGCATATCGAATTTCATAAAATTTCCATCGTATTTTTCAGTTTTCCGAACTTTTTTTTTTAACATTGTGGCTAAATATACTCGAATAATGTTTCGCATTTAAAAATAAAAACTTTCTAACGCAAAAGCGCACCTGAATAAAGCATTGCTATCTCAGTTTTTCGGTAGAATAAAGTAGATGAAGTTCATTCTTAGATTTATTTCAACACAAGTAATTAATATTAAATGTGCGGCATATAACCGTGCAGTTATCAGTGGGAAAAATAACCTGTAAACAAGTGAGGCTTATAACCTTTTTAGGAAGCAGGGACGTCATTTCAAGTTTTTCCAGGGGGGGGGAGGCAAAGGGTCCAAACTCAATGCAATTTCATCGTAAACATCAAAAGTCACGCCCACTTATATGTAAATACATTGATTTCTCAAAGTCGGGTTTTGGGGGGTCCTGACCCCCCCCCCCTAAATGACGAGCCTGTTAGAAAGTTTAACTATCCAAAAACCCACCTCTTTCTCTAACAGCTAGCCAATATGATTGCAATAAACAATAACTGCCTTTTATAGGATAAATACAAAGTTAAAAAGCACAAATGCGCAGGAATACTGAAGACACGTGTTTCGGCGTTGCAAGAAACGCCTTTTTCAATAAAAAAAAATAGTTTATGCACAATTTTTGCATTGAAAAGGGCGTTTCTTGCAACGGCAAAACACGTGTCTGCAGTATTCCTGCGCATTTGTGCTTTTTAACGTTGCATTCAGCCTTTGTTATTTCTCACAAAGGTCATAAGAATACCTATCAATGACTGCCTTCTTTATGATGTTACTGAAATAGACACTTTTACTGAATAGACAGATAATTCAACAGCATATTTATGAACGCTAGTTATTTAAATAGAAGTTCTTAAAAGTACTGATTTAGATCAAGTGTTAAAACGTGGCACTCTTTTCCTTTCACTTTGATATGAAGCCTCTAAAAATTCGCTAAAAATCGCCTTAGCGTATTCCTGAAACTTCTTTGCTCATAATTGCTGCTGAAAACGGGGTCTTAAAATCATACTGTTTCTGAAATCATGAAATACAGTTACTGGGGCCTTTTACCTGGCGAGGCATGATATCCGACTTCTCTAACACCTGTTTAAGTTCTAATAAACGAAAAAAGTCCTTAAAAGTGTTGGCACTTCATGAAATCTTTACAATCTCTGTTTGGCAGCATTATTTAGTTGAACTAATTCAAATCAGACTTGGATTGCTCGAAACTGATGGCTCAACATATGGTAGGCACCAAGGTGCAACAACACTGAAGAGCAGAATGAAAAAATAGATTAGATTAAAATCTGCGATTGTTTGTTTTCCAGAAAATTGTTAATTATTTTTAAACCATTAAACATGATAAATGCTCTTTTCAATATTTATGTGCTAAACCCATTTATTCATAGCATTTATTTAACTAACTAATTTTACGTCCAGAAATCAAAAATTTGCTGCAACTTATTTTCGGCTTCCTGGAATTTGAATATCGTATGGATTTCAATATAATCTCATCTAAAAACTGAACTAATAGAAAAAAAAATGATCTATTTTGCACCCGACTTTTTTTAGTTTGTTTTATTTTTTAATTTAGTATTATTATTATTTTAGGTTAGCATGACGAGAAGAACTAAGAAAATAGACCCTTATTTTTTCTCTGCAGTGCAGGTGCTACTGAGAAATTAATTCCAGCCGTCACACGAAAAATTTCCAAACAATCCAACAAAATGTTGGTCCATTTCCAAACAAAAATCATTGATTTAATGATTATTGAATCACTTACTTCCACACTCCAATGTACGGCTTATCTCCATCATCTTGAAATCCCTTATTAACGTACCGCTCACTAACATAATTATTCTTCTTGTTTTTATTCTTCATCGATAACAGATCTTCTGTATTCCGTCTCAAAATTCAATCTCCTTCGGTATCGGCAATTTATTTTCTTTCCTTGTTTGATCTTCGCTGGAAACTCTCCATTTACTTAGCGGGCGTTCGTTTGCGAGTCGGATGTCTACCGCAGGAAAATGAACACTTTTAAAAATCCACCAACATTGCACAAGGTTGTTAAATGTGTCGCTCTTTATATAATATAACCTTCACATTTTCTTGTCCGTCTATCAGTGATACATTTTACTCCTTTGTTGACTTCGCATTAAAGAAAAATAAGCCTTATCTTTACCTCTCAAGTTAAAGAAAAGAGATAAAATTTATATTATCAGCTCAAAGAGTGATATGCATTAAAATCTACCTTGCAATGATTGAGCTTCCATGTTAATAATCTGTTTTTCTCTTCTTTCTTTTGTCTTTTCGTAAATGATGCTGAATATATTTTTAGAGCCACGTTTAGGAAAATTTTACTTGCTTTTATTCTTGAGGTGGCCTGTCAGTTCGTAAAGATCCACTTGAAAGGGAATCCTATTCACCTACGAGTATTCTCATATTCACCAAAGTCTGTTGATGGTACTTTAAGGACTTATCTTCACAGATAATACAAGAGTGCTGGATCACTGTTGCTGTTATTTGATCAGACCTTCGATGTTGAACATGGACAGTTGCCCACATTGTGGTTCAGTAGTACCACCTTCCTTGAAGCACTTGAATTGATTTTGGGATATACGTTCATTGAAGAATAGGGACCGTCCACGTTGCTCATTTGTCAAACTGTTAATAAAAACTAGAAAAAAATCCACAATTCCGATGCTTTCTTTTTAACCAAGGGCGAAACTTTTCTGAAATTGTGAGCCGGTTTATTGAAATGAACAAATTTTATTCAAATTAAGTCAGAAATAACGCTTAGTAAGATAAATCGAGGTCCAATTTCGTATTTTTGCTCCAAATTCAGCTTCTTTTCTTCTAGTTTCAGTATTTTTAAGCAACTATCATCACACAGTGTTGCATGATAGCCCTTTTCTTGAAAAAATTAGGATGCATGTAGCTTGTATAAAGACGAACTAGCTGTCAATCTAAATACTTCAATGATGTGCTTCTGACACTTCAGCGATGAAATATTGCGTAAAAAGCGAGATAACAATTATTATTAATTATTAATAATAAAAAGCGAGATCACAGACCATTAATAAAGAAGAAGTTGTACTTGATTAATTAAAACGGCAACATCAGATATTCAATAACAGCGGAAATGCTTGTGAGATTGTGTGATGTTCGTACTGGGCAAAATGAACCAACGTCGGCAGAAAAAAATATCACCGATCCTACAGTAAAGCGAAGCGTAAATCATAGTCCCAGTTGTTCGTATTAAAAAAGCTTTCCATTTCATATCAAGGTCAGCGCTTCAAACTGGTTTATTTGCGACAGTTGATTGTATAAAAAATAACGTGTAATTACATAACTGATGGAAAATACTTTCTTTTTTTCAAGAAATATATTCTCTCTCCCTTCTCGTTTTATAGAGCAAGAAGCAGTGGCATCGGTTTAAAAAATAAGTGGAGGTGATTTTTGAAATATGAAGTTGAAAAAAAAAGAGGGAGGTGTTCGAGACATAGTAAAATGTTGAAATTTAACCTTCAAGAAAATGTGTTTTCGATAATTTTCAAAAAAGTAATACGTGATGGAAAATACAAATTTGAACTTTAGACCAAACTTAAACCAAATTTCACGATTTTTTCGATAACAAAGACTGATTATCTACAAAAAATCAACACACTCATTCAAATTATTTTTTAACAGGGGAAATATTAGTGGGAATAAATAATTAAAGAAGGATGTCTTGTTTGTTCTTCGAGTACTGGATGAGTAGAACAAAACTAAATGAACTATCACAAAAATTTGTGCTCATAGTTTAAAACTAAAAGAAAGCTTTTAAATCTTGAACTTGGAGTAGAGTATTATAGCTTTTTTGGCGTTCTATGAATGAATTGGTTCTATTAATAAGTTAACACTTGAATCTATTGATATAAATCATTTCATTCCTGATAATTAAGATCATAAAATGCTACCTTAATTTTTTCTCAAATATTCATTAACTTTTTTTCTACCTTTTTTGTTTTTTCAATAATTTTAGTGAGTCGATATGTTGATCCCTTCTGACTGTCGCAAGCATTTTTCACTGCATTTCTCCAATCAAATGTCTTACTTGAGCTAATGTAAAAGGAATTTTCCTGCCTTAACTTTAATACTTGCAACACTGACTCTTACTACTTTTAATGTTAAACAATTCCATCCTTGAAATAAAACTTTTTATCCCTCAATTTGGTTCGATTAGAAAAAAAAAAAAGCTTTTCTATTAGGTAAGAAGTCAGGAAAGGAGGAAGATTTTTAATTCGTTTCTTTTCTTTTATTCTTTTACCAGCTTCAGATGAGTTAGCACCCCACGAATATTTGAGGGGGAGGGGGGGGGGTCTCGTGCTCCTCAGCACCCCCGGAGTCGATGCTCCTGAAGAAAAATATAATTTAAATGAAAACAGTGTAATAGCTTTTTTTATTAATTACAAATTTCTGTTAACCCGGACAGAGTTCTACGAAAGATCCTATATTTAATGCCAGTATTCTTTCAATTCAACTTTTGTGAACTTTCAACAGTAGTAGCAACAAGTAAAAAATTAAGGACCATGGTTGGCATTCGAAGTTTTCCGGAGATTTTTTCCGTTATGCGTTTTGATGTTTTGTTTTATATTTGAGAACAGTTTTAGAAGATTCATACAGGCAAAAGAAAGAGCACGAATTTCCAATTTTGCTTTTCGTGTCGTAAATAGAAATATTTTTTTAATTTAGTTAAAATTACAATTCATATCTTTGTTTAAAAACAATAACAAAACGTATTTCAAAGCTATAACCAGTCAGTTAAAACACAATGATCGAAAAGTTTTATTAAACAACATGAAAGTGATAAAAGATCGAAGATTGTATTGCATTCTTGCTTCGCAGGAAAACCAGTTGCATATTTGTGTTTGAAGACCATTTATGTTTTGTATATATTCATCTCAAAAATTCTGATTTCACTAGAATAGGGAGAACAATTAACTGAAAATAATGCACAGAAATACATAAACTAAAAACAAATTTTTTACTTGCAATCTTTGAAACCTTTGGATCTAAACTTTTTTTCAATTTCACGGTATACTTCTTTTGCTATTATAACAACGAAGTAATTTTTTAGTTAAATGTTAAAATGTTCGAAACATTTTTTAAAAAATACCGATGATTCCACAATTGTAAAGTTTTACAAGTAAAATTTTCCAAACATATACTAAACAGCATGATTGCTGTTCCGCTTAAGATAAAAGCTTAACAACAGTCATATATGCAAAAATCCATAACTGAGCTAGATGCACTACTGCCTCTCGTTAAACTGAGAATTCCTGCACACACAAGCAGCTAAAACTAATTTATTACACCGGCGAGAGTCTACAACCTGGTGCTTCTCACCTCAAAAAGTGAAGATAAAAGCTTGGTTAAAATGTTGCAGTGCCATTCCACGAAAACGCCCCCATTTTGCCCCACCAGTGACACGCATATATTTCATTAAAAAGTAGTTATTTTCAAGGTAACGAAGAAAGCTGTTTTGATTAAGAAATCCACACCGGTTTGGGGCTTCTTGACAGACAAAATGTCGCTCATTACCCTTTAAAATCACTACTTTTTTAATAAAATGCATGAGAAAAACGTGTTTGACAAGATGGCGGTTTTTTTCGTGAAACGGCCATGCTATTAAAATGTTGATCATACCAAAATGTGAGTAAATCAAAATGAACTTTATGAAATTGATTGATGTCAATGAATACAATTTTATAGGAAGATGATTTGTACGCACATCTTGTACCAAACGTGTCTCTGATGCTTCTTTCTTTAAGCATATTGTTTTATGATACATTGTTGAAATACAAATTGTATTTCTCGTTGATATAAAACGTGAGTTTCTTAGTTGAAAGTCTGAGTCGTAGCATATTGTCCAATAAGTAATTGACACGATCGATCAAATTGAGGATGCTTGAGTGTTATGTAGTTTGTAGTAGTGTCCTTTGAGGTTCAACAGCTCTTGGTGCGTTCCTTTCTCCACTACTCTTCCTTTGTAAATGACAATGATGAGATCAGCATTTTGGATGGTAGTCAATCGATGAGCGATGATCAGGCAAGTCCTACCAGTTCTTGCCTTGTCTAATGCCTCTTGTACGATCTGCAATGAAAACATATGTGTGTGTTACTTGATAAAAAATACGAGTTCTTACAGAAAAATTGCACGAATATTTTTCCAAGGAGGTTGTGGTAATATAGTAAATAATAATAATGATAAGAATAATTATTATTGTATTATTAACAGTAACGATAATAGTACTAATAAATGAATAATAAATAAAGCAAAATAACTAAATAAATAAAATAAAACAAAATCCGCTGTAACTTTCCTCTCCCTAAGCTGCAATTTAGAAGAACATGTAGATATTATTAAAGTAAAAAAACCAACATAAAAGAAGCAGAAATTATTAAGAAAATGTAGGATATAGCCATTTCAAGTCTACAATGGAGCCTCTTTATCAGTGCAAATACGGTAAGATCAACACAAGGCAAGAAAGCCGTGAGATAACCGAGTGTCAACCATAGAACGAAGATACATCGTACCAACTTGGTTAGACGTTAACCAATTAGCAAACTATGCGTCAGAGCCCCAGAGAGAGCAGCTTTGGTTAACTTCCAATTTGACCAATTAGATATATGCCAGTTTCTACGTGGTTGATGTTCAGTTATGTCACGTTTTGTTTCCTAAATTTTAACAACAGCTGAAGTGTAGTTTAGAATCCTCCAAAGAGTTTATAATATATATTTCATGGACGTTTGGAGTAGACTTCAGTTGAAGAAAATAAATCGTAAAAAAGAAATTTCTTGCACATTGCTGATTCAAATTCACTGCATTCATACGTTAGCAAGATATTTTAACCATTCGAGCCAGCGGGCATGGATTTTGGTAAGCTATGCAATAAAGCAATTCCAAGTAATAAGCAAAAATTATTCATGTTTTCCGACAAAACAGTCAAAATGTGAACTGTCTGATTATTTTTCGATGAAATTAATAAAAAAAAAACCCGTTAAAATGATGCCTACTTTTGTAGTTTGAAAGCAAGGAAAAAAAAAACTTTGAGAATTAATATTAAGAGAAACTTCCCTAAAGTTCAAATTTTTCCCATCTGAATTGTTAAATTTTAATGAGGTGTTGCTATGGTCTATGTCGTTTATGCGCCACCGCGCATCAGATTTGTAAAATATGCACGAGTTTTGGGTTAAGAAAAAGCGTTAAATTTTTATTTTAAATCAATATAATTAGTACACTGAATGAAAAAAAAAGTTGCACTAATTCTGTCGCCACATCATAGTTCACTGAGTTAGATATCAAGTAAAAATGGAGTAAATTTACGTCATGGAGAAAGGACAAATATTACTTCGCAGCAAACTTATTAAATATACAGAAGCATACATATTCTATGTACGTGTCCTTATTGCCAGACAAAAAGCAATAAAATACACTTTTATCAAGATACACTGGCGGAAAAAAAATCCCAACACCAAGAAAAAATTACTGTACAGTAATGAAATTTGGGTAATGCAATTGTCTAGTTAACATGTTTAATTAATTAAATGTACAAGAGCACGGGCTAATTTAAGCTCAAGATAATGCTGTGCAAATGTGAAGTTATGTTAATTTAATCGAGGGTGTAACCTCCAGAATTTTGAAGGCAAGCCCGCAAGCGTGCATGCATTATGTCATACGGGTGCCGTATGTCACTTTGTGGTATGGAGTGCCATGCTTGTTGCACTTGTTGTGTCAATATAGGACCGTCATTGCTGACTGTGGATGATGCTCGAGGTGTCGTCCAATGATATCCCATACTTTATCAATTGGAGACAGACCTGATGATTTTGCAGGTCATGGTAACATGTCAGCACTCTGTAGCGCACATTGCGTTACAGCAGCGATGTGAGGGCGAGCGTTATCCTGTTGAAAAACTCCCCTTTGAATGCTACTCATGAAGGGCTGTACTACTGGTTAAATTACCAGACTGACGACAAATTTTCAGTCCTTGAGTTTGGGATAACCACAAGAGTGCCCTTGCTGTCGTAGGAAATTGCTCAAGAGACCATGACTCCAGGTGTGGGTCCCGTGTGTCTAGGCCGTAGACCGCTTGGATGCAGGCGGTCCCATATCCTCCTTCTGACCAATATACAGCCACCACTGGCACTAAGGCAGAATCTGTTTTCATCAAAAATTACAACAGATCTCCACTCCGACCTCCAGTGAGCTCTGCCTTAGCACCACTGCCGTCGGAAACGGCAATGGTTTGCAGTCAATGGAATACCGGTTACAGGCTGCCTGACTCGGAGCTGTCCTTAAAGTTAACAGTTTCTTACCGTTCCTTGGGTCACGACGGTACCAACTGCAGCTCGAATGTCAGCCGCAGATGCAGTACGATGCGCCACAGCCGTACGCAAGATTCGGCGATCTTCCTTCTCAGTCGTGCCACATGGTAGCTTGGAACTCGATCTTCTTGAGGTAGTACCATCCCTTGACCATAGCTTCTAATAATCGGTGACACATTCGGTGAAACACCACGGTGAAAACATTCTCCCCCCCCCCCCCCCAAGTCTTTCTGCAATATCGCGAAATGAAAATCCACCTTCTCATAGCCAATTTGTACGACCTCGTTCAAACTCGGTGAGCTGTTAATAATGGCTTCTTCGTTTTCTTAAAGGCATTCCTGGTTAACATGAACGCAATTCGTCAAATTTCACGCAAAAATAATACTTACGAGCTTCACAACACGTTTTTAAAACAAGCCTAATTTGCATGTTCTGAGTGACGCCAGCTGCGCCACACTTATGCGCGGAGCGCGAAATTTCAATCGATGTCATCTTTCAGTTGAATAAACATGCCTACCAAATTTCGTTTATCTAACGCAAGTCTTTCTTGGTGTTGGGATTTTTTTCCGCCAGTGTATTTAACAATTTATTGATTCTATCAAAGTCTCACCTTTTCACTTTCCGTATCCAAAGCGGAAGTGGCTTCATCCAAAAGCAGAATTTTTGGGTCCCGAAGCAGTGCTCTAGCAATAGCAACTCTTTGCTTTTGGCCACCACTCAGTTGTGCTCCTTTGTCCCCAACAGGTGTTTCGTAGCCCTAGAATTGCAAAGTAAAAATTCATTTTTTAAATTATTTTTGTTTACGTGACTGTTTACTAACTATAATAGAAAGAACTTATGCGATTTTCATGAACTTTACACATGAACTCTCTAATAACATTAAACACATTGTGTTTCTAAATGGTAGGTTCTATTGCAATTACCTTTCTTTCTGCTTAACAAATGAGTTCATCTACTAATGACTAAGGTAAAGCTTGTTACTGTAATTGTCAATTAGTTATTCATTTGGGCTCTCGGAGATCGAATATGATGTTCACTTTATGTAAGTTAAGTCATGAATAAATAATAAGAAGTCGAGAAATCAATAGCATTTAAAGAATAAAGCAATATTAAATATTATTAAACTATACCTTAGGTAGTGTAGAAACAAAATTGTGAATGTTTGCTTTTCGGGCTGCAGCTATGATCTCATTCATGTCAGGTTTCCTCGAGTTGTCACCGTAGGCTATGTTCTCGGCGATGCTGTAGCTGAAAAGCACGGGCTCCTGAGATACCAATCCTAAGTGCGATCGATGATTGGCAACGTTCAAATCTTTCACGTTTTCATCATCGATGAACTGAAATAAAGCAACAGGACAAGAAATACTATAAGAGAAATAGCTCATAGATGCTGTTAAAAAATAATATCCTAGTAATTTTGCTTTATAATAAGATTTTATATAAGATATCCTTTCTCGTAATGCTACGGGGAAAACAAAATACGTAGATGTGAACTCGAAAAAAATATATATGTCTAGTTAAAACTGATTAAGCAATTTTATTACTTTTAACATAATTTTTGTGGAGATAATTTTGAATTCAGCAGAAAGAAATTCATACTTTAATTTAGATACTTGGTTTGTGCCATATGGGATCTGTATTTAACTGTACAACTGATATCAAGCCAAACAAAAAATTAAATTATATACAGATTGATCTTACGAAAATCTTAGAATCTTTGAAGAGGGCTTTTATATGTTTCTTTGTTTAATTTATTTATTTTATTTTATTTTTTGCAATTATTTTTCTCTTTTCCATCTTTTTTGTAAATGGTAGAAATCGTGTTACGTACACGTTCGCCAGTTGAAATCTTTTTCATACGCTTTCCCAATTGAACAGAAATTACCTTTTCGTGGCTAAGGAAACTAAGGCTCTGATTCTCGCAGAGTAAAGTGAATCGAATTGAGTGAATAGGGATTAGGGCACAAGAAGTGATTTTTGAGATACTTTAATGATTTAATGAGCTTTAATGCTTTAATGAGTACAAGGAAACTACTGTATGTTTTAACCTATAACAGATGAAACAGAAAGACACTTGCCAATAGCAGAAGTTCCTTTCGCTTCAGTATGTCAAACGCTCCAAAGCGTCACTTTTGATTTATATTCTAATGTTAATTTTAAAGCATGAAAACAACTATTGATTTGAAAAACAGTTTCTTGTTCATTTTAATGTCAGGGCTTGGGAAGTTTTTCGACTCTAATTTCATAGTTTCAAACATGGCTTCAAAAAGTGTCCAGTCCATTTATGCATGAATGATGACAAGATGCTGTCAAAAACATTCAAATAATGTCAAGATGGTAGATTGAACTGGAATGCTTTAACTTTTTGAGTACTTTGCAGTTTCCTCAGTTATCTGGTGTGCACTTAAGTTGTTTCAAGTGCACTGCTCTTAGTGTCAATATTGCTTTCGATCAATCTGATAACATGAAAAGAAAAGAAAAGTACTGGAAGAAATTTTATGGAAAAGAAAAACAGCTGTTAAGCAACAATAAATATGTTTTTAATGCCGTTAAATTGAATAAAATATGTAGTATGAATAAAACTACTTACAATAAGCACATTTATTATAGCTATCACTTTGAAGACACAATAAAAAAAAGAATTTGGCCTTTGTTAACGGGGTGATATGTTTGCAATTAAAACATTGCACTTACCACTTTTCCTTGCTGCGCATCGTAAAAGCGTTCTATCAACTGTATGCAAGTGCTTTTTCCGCAACCACTGCTTCCTACCAAAGCCACCGTTTTACCAGGCTCTATCTCCAAATCCAAACCGCGCAATATCTTTACATCAGGGCGACTGGGATAATTGAAATATACTTTTTTAAAACGAATGTTTCCGCTGATACTTTCCTGGAAAGAAAAGAAGCATTCTTTCATTTTTTATTTTCTTCTTTCTCTACTCACCCCACTATTTGGGAGAGAAATATAAAAGCGCTATTGGAAAGGAGGGAGTGAAACTGGATAGGTGGTCAACAAGTAAAAGTCAAAACAAGTCAGCTCTGTTATAATTGAGCGTCTGTTAACTGGTCTCGATCTAGTCAGTAAAACTGCACCAACAGAAAACTTTGGGCTAATTCTTAATTACGACTCTTACACTTTCTTTAATAATATACTAAAGCTGAGACCACTCCGTGTATTTATTTTTTTAATTAAATTTTGTTGTATTCAGGGTGAATTTCCCTCTTTTTTTTAATGAATTAATCTTGAGCTCTTCATTTATTGTAATTTACTTTGAAGCTTATTCTGAAGCCTTTTATTAATTCAGCTTCTTCTCTTCATTTATTAGAATGTACTTTTGTGGTCATTGTAAAGAATTTGCATCGTCTAACCTTAATTGTACCTATTATTGTTTTTATTTTCACTTCTAGAACGGAAAAGTTACTCGTTCAACTAAAATAAGGGAAAATGTACATTGTAAAAAATGAATGTTGTTTTTACAGTATAATACAACTAATTTTATAGCAATAAACTAAAAATTGCTACTTTTACGGTAATAAACTGTACAATTTATAACTTTACCGTACTAAATAGAAAAAATGATAATTTTACAGCAACAAAATGTATTCTTACAAATTTTACAGTTTATTTCTGTGCATTTTATAGTTTTAAATTGGAACCTCGGCTGCCAATTATACTGTAAAAGTAACAGTTCATTTTTTACAGTGTACTTGACGTTATATTTATTTCTTGATGGGGAATGCTTTTAAATTTCGACTTTGATTCATAGAAGAAGCACAAGAAGTTTTGTTATTATTAACTAATGTTCCTTGAGATTAATTCTATTTTTGTGGAGAAAAATGGATGAACTATATTGAGCTACAAGGCAACCACTATTTAATATGACGGAGAAGCGTTTTTGTGTTACGTTATCTGCATTTGACAGCGTACGAAGTACAGTTACTGCCCAAGTAGCACACTTCATTTTTTAAAGGTTGTAAAACGGTTATTAACGTTGTAACAACCGCTTAAAAACGTTTATAAAACGTTTAAAGGTTATTTGTGCTACCTGGGTGAGGAGTGAAATAAAGAGTTAAGAGAAGTGAAATAAAGTTACTGAGTGACGTAGCACATTCTACTCATGCTAGTACAAACAATGCATTAGTTTCAAAAAAAGGGAAAACCCCTGCCGTTAGAAAAAGACGTAGCTCATTCTACTTATGCTGGTACAACCAATGCATTAGTTTCAAAAAAGGGAAAATCCCTACCGCTAGAAAACTTAAAAGGGATTAAGTTTAAACTGTCTTTATTGACTGCAAACATATTCCGTTCATCCAGGAAAGGTCAATACGTAGTATTGCCAAATTGATGCATCAAAATCCATTTCAGTGAATAAAAGTAACAGACCTTTGTTTCTTACCCTTTTCAAACCGTCTTGAGAGAAGACGTTAATGACTGGCTTCAAATCGAGCAACTGGAAAATTCGCACTGCTGCGACTTTTGCTTTTTGGTAGTCTGGAGTGAAAGCAATCT